>JAKCPB010001405.1:0-66964 GCA_021442155.1 Cymbidium sinense | reverse complement strand
CGATTTCATGAACCAAGTAGAACCCCTTTTTAAGACCCAAGCGATGACATAGATCAAAAATGAGCACCCATAGAAAAACTTAAAAACCCTAGATAAGTAGAACTGTCTCTACTCTAAAGACACAGTTCTTTAGTTTCTCCAGTTCCCATCAGAACCACCCTCGCCTCTCGAGTAGTAGGATTTTCCATCATATCCCTGATCTCTCCATCAGCCACCACCATGGGTGTAACCTCTGTCACTTCTCCCACCTCCATAACCACCACTGCTCTGATCACCACCTCCATATCCACCAGCACCCCCCCATCCGCCATCACTATGATATAATCGCCTCCGCGCCTCCACCTAAATCGGTGAACCAAGTTGATTGTGATGTTCCAGCCATTAAGGTTCTGCCTTTTCTTAGGGTTTTAGGATTATTTAGGGTTTTAGGTTTAGGGTTAGTTTAGGGTTTAGGTTTTAGGGTTTAGGGTTTATCATTTGGGGTTTATGATTTTAGGGTTTAGGGTTTAGGGTTTAGGGTTTAGGGTTTATAGTTTAAGGGTTTAAGGTTTAAGGTTTAGAGTTTATGGTTTAGGGTTTAGGGTTTAGGGTTTAATGTTTAGGGTTTAGGGTTTAGGGTTTATCATTTAGGGTTTACAATTTCAGGGTTTACAAGTTTAGGGTTTAGGGTTTAGGGTTTAGGGTGTAACCTCTTTCCCTCCTCCCACCTCCATAACCACCATTGCTCAGTTATCCATGTTTAGTTTGCAACCTCTCCTTGCCTCCACCTCCAAATGGTAGTTGATAGGATGTTCAGCCATCAAGGTTATAGTTCTTAGGTTTAAGGATTATTTAGGGCTTTAGGTTTAGGGTTTAGGTTTTAAGGTTTAAGGTTTATCATTTAGGGTTTATAATTTTAGGGTTTTAGGTTTAAGGTTTAGGGTTTGGAGTTTAGGGTTTAGGGTTTAGGGTTTAGGGTTTATGGTTAAGGGTTTTAGATTTTAGGGTTTAGGGTTTAGGATTTATCATTTTAGGGTTTAAGGTTTACGGTTTAGAGTTTAGGGTTTAGGGTTTAATGTTTTGGGTTTAGGGTGTAGGGTTTTAGGGTTTAGGGTTGTACGATTAGGGTTTAGGGATTAGGGTTTTAGGTTAGTTTTAGGGTTTTGGGTTTAGGATTTAGGCTTTAGAATTTTTTAAAAAAATTAAAGAGTAGGTTTAGGTTTATTAAGTTTATTTTGTTTATTTTTTATTTTATTTTATTTTTTTTTATTTTATTTAGCTTTATTTTTTTATTTAGTTTAGTTTATTTATTTTAGGTTTATTTATTTTAGTTTAGGATTTTTATTTTAGTTTATTTTTTAAGTTCAGATTTATTTTTAGTTGAGTTTTAATTTTATTTTACTTTTTAGGTTTAGGTTTATTTTTTCTAGGTTTAGGTTTAAGTTTTTATTTTATTTTTTTAGGTTTAGGTTTTGATTTTTATTTTTGGTTTATTTTTAAATTTTATTTTTTATTTTTGGTTTAGGTTTAATTTTAGTTTATATTATTTTATTTTATTTAGGTTTAGGTTTAGTTTATTTTAAGTTTTGGTTTAGGTTTCATTTATTTTAGTTTAGTTTATTTTAGTTTAGATTTAGGTTTAATTTATTTATTTTATTTTATTTTTATTTTAGGTTTAGGTTTTTTTTTAGTTTAGGGATTTGGTTTTATTTTTTATTTATTTTAGGTTTTAATTTTAGGTTTATTTTTCTAAATTTAGGTTTTTTTATTTTATTTTATTTTAGGTTTATTTTTATTTTACATCCACTTTTTTTTATTATATTTAGGTTTTATTCTTAGGTTTAGGTTTTATTTATTTTATTTTATTTTATTTTATTTTTATTTTATTTTAGGTTTAGGTTTTAGCTTTTTAGGTTTTTATTTTATTTTATTTATTTAATTTATTTTATTATTATGTGTTATTTAGTTTAGGTTATTAGGTTTTTAGGGTTTAGGGTTTAAGGTTTTGGATTTTGAGGTTTAGGGTTTTAGTGTTTTAGGTTTAGTGTTTAGGCAATTGGGTTTAGGGTTTTGAGGGTTTAAGATTTAGTGTTTATGGTTTAGGGTTTAAGGTTAGCTTAGGGCTTAGGGTTAGTTTAGGCTTTAGGGTTTAGGGTTTTTAGGGTTTAGGGTTTAGGGGTTTAGGGTTAGTTTATGGTCTAGGATGTAGGGTTTTAGGGTTTAGGGTTTAGGTTTAAGGTTTAGGGTTTAGGGTTTAGGGTTAGTTTAGGGTTTAGGGTTTAGGGTTTAGGGTAGTAGGTTTGGGGTTGTAGGTTTAAGGTTTAGGTTTTTTTAAAGTAAAGCTAGTTTAGGTTTAGTTTATTTTTTTTATTTTAGTTTATTTTATTTTTTATTTTTTTATTTAGGTTTATTTTTTATTTAGTTTTATTTATTTTGGGTTTATTTATTTTAGTTTAGGCTTTTATTTTAGTTTATTTTTAGGTTTAGGTTTAGGTTTATGCTATTTTTTAGGTTTAGTTCTATTTTTTATTTTTAGGTTTAGGTTTTGGTTTTATTTTAATTTTTAGGTTTAGGTGTTAGGTTTTATTTTATGTTTATTTTTTTTTAGTTTTGGTTTAGGTTTATTTTTAGTTTATTTTATTTTATTTAGTTTAGGGTTTAGGTTTAGTTTATTTTAGGTTTAGGTTTTGCTTTTATTTATTTTAGTTTCAATTTAGGTTTATTTTATTTTATTTATTTTAGGTTTAGTTTTTTTTAGCTTAGGGTTTAGGTTTTATTTTTATTTATTTTTAGGTTTATTTTTTAGGTTTAGGTTTTGATTTTGTTTTTATTTTATTTTATTTTAGGTTTATTTTATTTTTTATTTTATTTAGGTTTTTTATTTTAGGTTTATTTTTTCCAGATTAGTTTAGGTTTTATTTATTTTATGTTATTTTAGTTTTTATTTTTTATTTTGTTTTATTTTTATGTTTAGGTTTAGGTTTGGGTTTAGGTTTTAGTTTAGGTTTTTATTTGATTTGATTTATTTTATTTAGTTTTGGTTTATTTATTTATATCTTATTTATTTAGTTTAGGTTTAGGTTTTTTAGTTTAGGGTTTAGGTTTAGGTTTAGGTTTTGGTTTAGGGTTTAGGATTAGGTTTAGGGTTGTAGGTTTAGGGTTTAGGGTTGTAGGTTTTAGGGTTTAGGGTTTAGGGTTTAGGGTTTAAGGTTTTAAGGTGTACGGTTTAGAGTTTAGGGTTTAGGGATTTACAGTTTAGGGTGGTTTAGGGTTTAGGGTTATAGGTTTAGGGTTTATGGTTTAGGGCTTAGGGTTTAGGGTTTAGGTTTTGGATTTATTTATTTATTTATTTAGGGTTTAGGTTTTTTTTTTAAATTAAGTAAACCTATAGGTTTAGGTTTATTTAGTTTATTTTTTATTTATTTTAGTTAATTTTATTTTTTATTTTTATTTACATTTATTTTTATTTTATTTAGTTTAGAATATTTATTTTAGGTTTATTTATTTTAGTTTATGTTTTTTATTTTAGGTTATTTTTTTAGGTTTAGGTTTATGTTTATTTTTTTTAGTTTAGTTTTATTTTATTTTATTTTAGGTTTAGGTTTTTTTATTTTTTATTTTTATGTTTAGGTTTAATTTTTTTTTTTTTAGGTTTAGGTTTTAGGTTTATTTTGGTTTTATTTTTTTAGTTTAGGTTTGGGTTTATTTTATTTTATTTTATTTTATTTAGTTTAGGGTTTAGGTTTAGTTTATTTTAGGCTTTGATTTAGGTTTTATTTATTTTAGTTTAGGTTTAGATTTATTTTATTTTATTTATTTTAGGTTTAGGTTTATTTTTTAGGTTTTATTTTTAGGTTTATTTTTTTAGGTTTAGGTTTTTATTTAGTTTTTATTTTATTTTATCTTAGGTTTATTTTATTTTATCTTACATTTAGTTTTCATTTTATTTAGGTTATTAATTTTTAGGTTTATTTTATTTTTTAGTTTAGTTTAGGTTTTTATTTATTTTATTTTAGTTTAGTTTTATTTTATTTTATTTTTTTTTTGGTTTAGGTTTAGGTTTAGGTTTAGGTTTTAGTTTAGGTTTTTATTTTATTTTATTTAGGTTTAGGTATTTTTATTTATTTTATTTTTAGGTTTTATTTAGTTTAGGTTCAAGGCCAAAGGGCACCAAAAAAATGCAACAAACAGGAAGCTAGAAACACCAAGCTAGAAGGAAAATTAGCCAAGAAGCCAATACTCAAGCTAGCAAGAAAACACAGAAAAGCTACCAATAGAGAAAAAATAGACAAAAGCAAAAACCTCCCAAGGATAGGAGAGATTATTTCCAAGAAGCTTTGGAATGAGTAACCCTCGAAGTGAGGAGGGCATAAATGTGAACGCTTTTTTCTTCTTGTAAACAATTTTATAACCATGCCCTTTCTCTAAAAAATCTCCATCCAAAAAATGAATCAGTATTGTTATAAAAGGCATGGGGATCAACAGAAGCTATCAATTTCAAAGAAGAGCATTCAAAATCATCCACAACATTAGACAAAGGAAAATCAAAAATAGTATGCATTTCAGAATGAAAGAAGAAGCAAAAACAGCTTTATTAAGAAGACAATTATCTATATTTTCACCTTCCAACAAAATCGAAGAGTGTCCTCCTATCTTCATTCATAAAAGAAGCAAGAATCTAGATTTTCAGTGCAATCTTCATGTAAGGGATTAAAATAAGATTCAAATCCCTTAGAAACATATAGCATATTACCAAAATTTTGAATAGAATTACCAGCCATAGAAAAACCAACATTTTGAACTAAAATAGAACTATTCACAATGAGAGAATTATCACAGGTATCTAAATCTTATTTTTAAAGAAGGATCACAATATTAACAAGATTGTTAGGACCAGAAATTAAAATATCAGAAATAAGAAGATTCTTTTCACCACCATTCTCAATCAAAGAAGGCAAAGAAATTATCTCTTTCCCATGATCTAAAGTAGACATAAGAGAAAGAGAAACAATATCCAATTGATTGGAAGAAATGGTGTTAGCATCAACAATATTCGATCCATCATCATGAAAGGACTTATGCACAACATCAAACCATTAGAATCATTAACCACCTCTAAAGTCTTCCCTTTAAGAATCTTTGAAAGAAACACTTAGAGCATGATTATTAGTTAAAACTTTTTTGAAACACCAAAATTGCCTTCGCATTAGACAAATCATTAATAGGTAAAACTTTTTTAGAAGATTCAGAAATCTGGTTTTGCAAAACATCATAATTTTGAAAAGCGATTTTTCTTTATCCAACTTGAGAGAATCATCATTTTTCAACAATTGAATTCTTACTGGTGATTTTCTTCCTAAGAGAGGGATGAGCAATAAAGCATTCAAAAATTTCATGCCCATCAATCTTACAATGATTACAAAAAATGGGAAACTTCTTAAAAACAACTTTCTAAAATAATGCATTTTCTCAAAACCAAATTTCTTTCAGATATTGTTTAGTAATTTCAATCTCTACAAGAATTCTAGCAACAGAAAGTCTAGAAGAAGCATTTGCTTGATCAACTTACAAAGGACCAAAATCAACCCAATAGCAAGAATTTGATGATTAAATAGATGAATATGCAAGTTAGGTAAAGAAATCCAAATGGGAATAATAGGAGACTCTTCATTAACATCAAACATAGGCATCCACTTTGCATTTGACAATTAAAACATAATAAAACTCCTAGAAAAATTATTCTATAATCAAGGTCATTAGAAAGTTTAATCAACATGCCTTGGATTAATTCAATAGAAAATGAACGATAAATTTAAGCTATTAAAAAAGAATGAATATCTTCCATCTTTGGCCAAAAGGCTCAGCTAATCTTTCAATATCCTCATCTAATATCATAATTGTCGGAGTACCTTTAAAATTCATATGAAGCAATTCAAAGGAGGCTCGGTGGAGGAATTCTTACAGGCTAAAGCCTTTTTAAAAGATTTAGTAACAGCAAGTAATTTAGAGGAAGGATTACCCAAAAAATTATAATGCCCTAGCGGGATCCATTGGCACATGGGATTTACCCCATGGATTTGAAGAAGCCGATGCCATGAGTCACATTGTCATGATAAGAACATGTCGAGATCAGCCCAAAGTCGACAATTTATAAGGAAACCAAGTGAGAAAGCACTCAAAAACTCACCAAGAATGCGAGGGATCCCAAAATTGCTCAATAAGAGGGTTTAGTTTAGTTTTAGGGTTTAGATTTTAGGTTTAGTTTATATTAGTTATTATTAGATTTTATAAGTTTTAAGTTATTATTATTTTATTATTAGTACTATGTTTAGTTTAGTTAGTTTAGTTTTATTAGTTTTAGTTTTATTTATTATTATTTTAGGTTGGTTTAGGGGGGAGAGTTTAGGTTTAGTTTATTATTTTATTTAGTTAGTTGGTTTATTGGGGTTTTATTTATTAATTATTATTAGTTAATTTAGTTATTATTAGTTAATTAGTTATTTATTTAATTTAGTTAGTTATTATTATTACTTTATGGTTTTATTATTATTTAGGTTTTAGTTAGTTTTAGTTAATGGTTTAGTTTTATTAATTTATTTTTGCTAGTTTATTTATTAGTTTATTAGTTTAGTTTATTAGTTTTATTAGTTTAGTTATGGGTTTAGGTTTATTAGTTTATTATTATTAATTTTTTAGATTAGTTTATGGATTAGTTTTTTATTAGGGATTATTAGTTATTTATTATTTATTATTATTATTTGTTTAGTTAGTTTGTTTATTATTAGTTTTGTTTTAGATTAGTTTTTCTAAGTTTATTATTATTATTAGTTTATGTTTATTATTATAAGTTTTTTTTATTATTTAGTTTATTTATTTAGTTAGGGTTTAGGGTTTAGTTATTTAGTTATTTATTAGTTAGTTTATTATTAGTTTTATTATTATTAGTTTATTTAGCTTATTTATTTATTTAGTTTTATTTTACTTAGTTATTAGTTTATTAGCTTATTATTATTTAGTTTATTAATTTTTTAGTTAGGTGTTTTATTATTAGTTTATAATTAGTTATGTTAGTTTATTAGGTTTAGTTATTTTATGTTTATTTATTAGTTAGTTTTTAATTATTAATTTAGGTTTAGAGTTTAGTTTTAGTTAGTTATTTAGTTATACATTATTAGTTATTATTATTAGTTTATTATTTTAGTTTTAGTGTTTATTATTTATTAGAGTTTAGGTTTATTTATTAATTAGTTTAGTTTATTAGTTAGTTAGTTTATTAGTTTATTACTTTATTAGTTAGTTAGTTATTTATTTAGTGTAGTTAGTTATTATTATTAGTTTATGGTTTTATTATTATTTAGGTTTTAGTTAGTTTTAGTTAGTGGTTTAGTTTTATTAGTTTAGTTTTGTTAGTTTATTTATTAGTTTATTAGTTTAGTTATGGGTTTAGGTTTTTTAGTTTATTATCATTAGTTTTTTAGTTTTTTTAGTTTTTTTTTATTAGTTATTATTAGTTATTTATTGTTATTATTATTATTAGTTTAGTTAGTTGGTTTATTATTAGTTTTATTTTAGATTAGCTTTTTTCTTAGTTTATTATTATAATTATTATTAGTTTTTGTTTATTATTATTAATTTTATTATTATTATTTAGTTTATTTATTTAGTTAGGGTTTACGGTATAGTTATTTTGTTATTTATTAATTAGTTAATTATTAGTTTTATTATTATTAGTTTATTACTTTAGTTAGTTAGTTAATAATTATTATTATTATTAGTTTTTATTAGTTTAGTTATTGTTAGTTAGTTTTATTATTAGTTTATTTATTAGGTTTATTAGTTTAGTTATTTAGTTAGTTTTATTTTATTTAGTTATTAGTTTATAATTAGTTAGTTATTATTAATTTTTTAGTTAGGTGTTTTATTATTAGTTTCTTGATAGTTATTAGTTAGCTTATAAGGTTTAGTTATTATTATGTTTATTTGTTAGTTAATTTTTATGGTTTATTAATTTAGGTTTAGGGTTTAGTTTGAGTTAGTTATTTAGTTATTTATTATTAGTTATTATAATTAGTTTATTAGTTTAGTTTTAGTGTTTATTATTTATTAGGGTTTAGATTAATTTATTAATTAGTTTAGTTTTATTAGTTAATTTTTTTGGTTATTTAATTTATTGGTTTATTAGTTATTCATTTTAGGTTATTGGTTATTTATTATTGGTTTTTTAGTTTTTATTAGTTTTATTGAGTTTATTATTAGTTTTAATTTTATTAGTTATTATTAGGTTTTAGTTTATTAGTTTATTATTTCTTAGTTTATTAGGTTTTCTTTGTAGTTATTAGTTAGTTTTTGGTTTAGTTTTATTATTAGTTAATTAATTTTTTAGTTATGGTTTTATTATTATTATTAGTTTTATTAGTTTTGTTATTAATTATTTTAGTTTAGTTTAGTTTGTTATTTTATTAGTTTTTTTTGGTTTAGGTTTAGGGTTTGATGTTATTATTGGTTTTATTATTATTATTAGTTATTAGTTTATTAGTTTAGTTAGTTTAGTTTATTAGTTTATTATTATTATTAATTATATTATGGTTGGTTTTATTTAGTTTATTATTATTTATTAGTTTAGTGTTTAGTGTTTAGTTGGTTTAGTTTTATTTATTTATTATTTAGTTTATTATTAATTTTAGTTTAGTTTAGTTAGTTTTAGGTTATTAGTTTTATTATTTATGTTTTTTAGTTATTATTAGTTTTTTAGTTTAGTTTATTTTTTATTATTATTAGTTATTAGTTTCTTGGTTTAGTTAGTTTTATTTATTATTATTAGTTAGTTTATTAGGTTTGTTTATTATTGATTAGTTTATTTATTTAGGTTTTATTTTATTTATTTTTTTTTTTAGGTTAGTTTTTTATTATTAGTTTAATTATTTTTATTTAGTTTAGTTTATTATTAGTTTATTAGTTTAGTGTTATTTGTTATTAGTTATTTAGTTTTAGTTTACTAGTTTTTTTAGTTTTACTATTAGTTTTAGTTATTATTATTTAGTTAGTTTATTATTAGGTATAGTTAGTTTATTAGTTTAGTTTAGTTATTAGTTAGTTAGTTATTATTAGTTATTTATTAGTTATTTAGTTAGTTTCTTAGTTTTAGTTTATTAGTTATTAGTTTTAGTTTAATTAGTTTAGTTATTTGGTTTAGTTTTATTAGTTTGTAGTTTAGGGTTTAGGTTTATTAGTTAGTTATTAGTTATTTATTAGGGTTTAGGTTAGTGTTAGGGATAAGGTTTAGGGTTTAGGTTCAAGGTTAATGTTTAGGGTTTAGGGTTTAGGGTTTTAGGTTTAGGGTTTAGGGTTGTATGTTTAGGTTTGTTTTAGGGTTTAGGGTTTAGGGTTAAGGATTTAGGGATTATGGTTTTTTTAAAGAAAAAAATTAAGTAAACTGATAGGTTTAGGTTTATTTAGTTTATTTAGTTTATTTATTTATTTATTTTAGTTTCTTTTATTTTTTTATTTAGGTTTTTTTATTTAGTTTGGTTTTTTTATTTTTAGTTTAGGTTTTTTTTATTTACTTTGTTTTTAGGTTTAGGTTAATTTCTTAGTTGAATTTTATTTTTATTTTTTTTTTTAGGTTTATGTTCAATTTTTAATTTTTGGTTTAGGTTGAAGTTTCTATTTTATTTTTTTATGTTTAGGTTTTAGGTTTTTATTTTAGGTTTATTTTAAGTTTTTTTTTTTAAAGTTTGGGTTTAGGTTTATTTTTAGTTTATTTTATTTTGTTTAGTTTAGGTTTAGTTTTTTTAGGTTTAGGTTCAAGTTTTATTTATTTTAATTTAGCTTATTATAGATTATGTTTACGTTTATTTTATTTTATTTATTTTATTTTTATATTAGGTTTAGGTTTTCATTAGTTTAGGGTTTAGGTTTTATTTTTTGTTTATTTTTTAGGTTTTATTTTAGGTTTATTTTTTTTTTAAGTTTTTAGCTTTTATTTTATTTTATTTTATTTTAGCTTTATTTTATTTTTATTTTACGTTTAGTTTTTTATTTTATTTAGTTTTTTATTATTAAGTTTATTTTATTTTTTAGTTTAGTTTATATTTTTATATATTTTATTTTATTTTTATTTTTATTTTTAAATTTATTTTAATTTTAGGTTTAGAATTTTATTTTATTTAATTTTTTTATTTTATTTAGCTTTAGGTTTTTTTATCAAGTTTATTTTTAAGGTTTATTTAGTTTTGGTTTAGGTTTTTAGGTTTTTAGGTTTTTAGGGTTTAGGGTTTATGGTTGAGGGTTTAGGGTAAGGATTTAGAGTTTTAGGGTTTAATGTTTTTTGTTTAGTTTAGTTAGTTTAGGTTTAGGGTTTAGGGTTAGGGTTTAAGTTTAGGTTTAGTGTTTAGGGTTAACTTAGGTTTTAGGTTAGTTTAGGGATTAGGGGTATAGGTTTAGGCATTAGTTTTAGGAGTTTAGTTTTAGTTTAGGTTAGTTTAGGTTTAGGTTTAGGGTTTAGGATTTTATAGTTTAGGTTTAGTTTAGGGTTTAAAGTTAAGTTAGAGTTTAGGAGTTTAGTTTAGGTTTAGGTTTAGGGTTTAAATTTAAGTTAGGTTTTAGGGTTTATGGTTAGTTTTAGGATATAGGGTTTAGGGTTTAGGATTTTGGGTTTAAGGTTATTTTTTTATTTTTATTTAGTTTAGTTTATTTATTTTAGGTTTATATATTTTAGTTTATGTTTTTTAGTTTTAGTTTATTTTTTAGGTTTTGGTTTAGATTTATGTTTATTTTTAGTTTAGTTTATTTTTAGGTTAGGTTTATTTTTAATTTTTGGTTTTAGGTTTTTTTTTTTTATTGGTTTAGGTTTTAGGTTTATTTTAGGGTTATTTTTTAGGTTTTATTTTTTAGTTTAGGTTTTGGTTTATTTTAGTTTATTTTATTTTATTTAGTTTTAGTTTAGGTTTAGGTTTATTTTATTTTATATATTTTAGGTTTATTTTTTTTAGTTTAGGTTAGGTTTTATTTTTATTTATTTTAGGTTTATTTTTAGCTTTATTTTTATGTAGGTTTTATTTAGTTTTATTTTTTATTTTTTAAATTTATTTTATTTTTATTTTTATTTAGTATTTATTTTATTTAGATTTTTTTATTTTAGGTTTATTTTATTTTTTTTTAGTTTTGGCTTTTATTTATTTTATTTTATTTTATTTTATTTATTTTTTATTTTATTTTATTAGTTTAGTTTTAGTTTATTTTATTTTATTTTATTATTTTATTTATTTAGGTTTAGGTTTATTTATTTATTTTAATTATAGGTTTATTTATTTTTTTATTTTTTATTTTATTTTATTTATTTTATTTTTTTATTTTAGGTTTTATTTAGTTTAGGATTAGGTTTAGGTGTTTAGGGTTTAGGGTTTAGGGTTTTAAGATTTATGATTTATGATTTATAGTTTAGATTTTAGGTTTATGGTTCAAGTTTTAGTTTAGGGTTTAGGGTTTTTTTTAACATAGAATAAATTTAGATTCAACATTTCTTCTTTTCAATTTCATCAACCAAGTAACACACAAAGTTTTCTAAGACACAAGTGATGACATAAATAAAAAGTGAGCATGTATAGAGCAAATCAAAAACCTTAGATAACTAGAACCACCTTTGTTGTAAAGACATAGTTTAATAAGTAGCAGATCGAATCGGTCATTCTTTAGTTTCTCTAGTTCCAATCAGAACCACCCCAGCCTCTCGAGTAGCAGGATCCACCATCATCTCCCTCTGCCACTACCATGGCTGTAAGCTCCTTCGCTCTTCACGCCTCCATAACAACCACTGCTCCGACCACCACCTCCATGTCGATCAGCACCTCCAGTTCCCCACCACCCTATGATAACTGCCTCTCCTCCCCTCTGCCATATCTAGATTGAGCACGGTTGAAGGTGATGTTCCTTATCAAGGTTATGCCCATTCTTAGGGTTTTGGTTTAGGTTTAAGTTTATTAGGTTTTGGGTTTAGGTTTATTTTTAATTTATTTAGTTAATTTAGGTTTAGGTTTTGGGTTTGGGGTTTAGGGTTTGGGGTTTAGGGTTTAGGGTTTAGGGTTTGTGTTTAGGGTTTAGGGTTTAGGGTTTAGGGTTTTAGTTTAGTGTTTAGGGTTTTAGGGTTTATGCTTTTAGGGTTTAGGGTTTAGGGTTTAGGGTTTAGGGTTTAGGGTTTAGGTTTAGTTTAAGGTTTTTTTGTTTAATTAAGTAAATCAGTAGGTTTAGGTTTATTTAGTATATTTAGCTTAATTTTTATTTATTTTAGTTTTCTTTATTTTTTATTTCTATTTAAGTTTATTTTTTTATTTTATTTAGTTTAGTTTATTTATTTTAAGTTTATTTATTTTAGCATAGGTTTTTTATTTTAGTTTATGTTTTAGGTTTAGGTTTAGGTTTAAATTTTTTTTAGTTGAGTTTTATTTTTATTTTCTTTTATAGGTTTAGGTTTGATTTTTTTTTTTTTTTAGGTTTAGGTTTAGGTTTTTATTTTATTTTTTTAGGTTTAGGTTTAGGTTTTTATTTTATTTTTTTAGGTTTATTATAGGTTTTATTAGGTTTTATTTTTCATTTATTTTTGGGTTTATTTTAGTTTATTTTATTTTTTAAGGTTATTTTATGAATAGGTTAATGTCTTATTTGTTTTAGTTTAGGTTTAGGTTTATTTTATTTTTATTTTAGGTTTAGGTTTTTTTAAATTTTAGTTTAGGGTTTAGGTTTTATTTTTATTTATTTTATGTTTTATTTTTGGTTTATTTTTTTTTTGGTTTATTTTTTTATTTTATTTTAGGTTTATTTTATTTTTTATTTTAAGTTTAGTTTTTATTTTATTTAGGTTTTTTTTTTTTTTTTTAGTTTAGGTTTTTATTTATTTTATTTTATTTTAGTTTTAATTTTTATTTTATTTTCTTTTTAGGTTTAGGTTTAGGTTTAAGTTTAAGTTTAGGTTTTATTTTATGTTTCTATTTTATTTTATTTTGGTTTAGGTTTTATTTATTTTATTTTTAGGTTTTATTTAGTTTAGGTTTTCATTTTAAGGTTTTAAGGTTTTTAGGGTTTAGGGTTTACGGTTTACGGTTAGTTTAGGGTTTTGGGTTTGGGGTTTAGGGTTTAAGGTTTGGGGTTTAGTGGTTTACTGTTTAGCTTTTAGGTTTTAGGGTTTAGGGTTTAGTATTTTAAGGTTTAAGGTTTAGGGTTTAAGGTTTAGGGTTTAGAATTTAGGTTTAGTTTAAGGTTTATTAGGTTTTAAAGTTTAGTTTTTTTTAATTTATTTAGTTACTTTAGGTTTAGGTTTAGGGTTTGGGGTTTAAGGTTTAGGGTTTAAGGTTTTAGGGTTTAGGGTTTAGGGTTAAGGATTAAGGTTTTGGGTTTTGGGTTTAGGTTTTGGGTTTAATGTTTAGCTTTAAGTTTAGGGTTTTAGGTTTTAAGTTTAGCATTTAAGTTTAGTTTTAGGGTTAGCAAGTTTAAGGTGGTTTAGGGTTTAGTTTAGGATTAGGGTTAAGTTTATGCATTAGGTTTATTTAGAGCTTAGGTTTAGTTTTAGGTTTAGGGTTTAGGGTTTAGGGTTTAGGGTTTAGGGTTTAGGTTTAGTTTAGTTTAGGTTTAGGGTTTAGGGTTTAGGTTTTAGTTTAGGTTCTAGTTTTAGTTTAGTGTTTAGGTTTTAGTTTTAAATAGAGAATTAAATTCATTTTTTCTTTTCGATTTCATCAACCAAGTAACACACCAAGTTTTCTAAGACACAAGTTATGACATAGATAAAAAATGAGCATGCATAGAGCAAATAAAAAACCCTAGATAACTAGAACCGTCTCTACTGTAAAGACATAGTTCCATAAGCGGTCAGTTGGTCATTCTTGTTTCTCAGTTCCCATCAGAACCACCTCGACTCTCATGGTTTAGGGTTGGTTTTAGTTTAGTGTTAAGGGTTTTTGGTATTTTTTAATAGAGAACAAATTCATATTCAACATTTTTTTCTTTTTGATTTAATCAACCGAGTAACACACCAAGTTTTCTAAGACACAAGTGATGCAATATATAAAAAATGTGGAAGCATTGAGCAAATCAAAAACCCTAGATAACTAGACTATCTCTATATAAAGACATAGTTTAGCAGATCGATTGGCCATTCTTGGTTTCTCTAGTTCCCATCAAAACCACCATGGCCTCTCGAGTAGTGGGATCCACCATCATATACCCAATCTCTCCCTCCGCCACCACCATGGCTATAACCTCCGTCACTCCTCCTGCCTCCATAACCACCTTTGCTCTGACCACCACCTCCATATCCACCATCACCTTTAGATTCCCCCACCCTTGTGATAAGCTCCACCTTCACCTCCCTTGCCCGATCTAGGCGGCATGGTTGACAGTGATGTTCCTGCCATCAAGGTTCTGCCCACTCTTAAGGTTTAGGTTTAGGTTTAGGTTTGTTAATTTTAGGGTTTAGTTTTAACTTATTTAGTTACTTTAAGTTTAGATTTAGGTTTGGTTTAGGCTTTAGGGTTTATGATTTAGGCTTTAGGGTTTAGGGTTTAGGGTTTAGGGTTTAGGGTTTTAGGGTATAGGGTTTAGGGTTTAGGGGTTTAAGGTTTAAAGTTTTTTAGGGTGTAGGGTTTAGGATTTATGGTTTAGGGTTGCAGGTTTAGGGTTGTAGGTTTAGGGTTTTAGGGTTTAGGGTTTAGGGTTTAGGGTTTAGGGTTTAGATTTTAGTTTAGGGTTTAGGATTTTTGGGTTTTTTTTTAATAGGGAACAAATTCAGATTCAACATTTCTTCTTTTTGATTTCATCAACCAAGTAACACACCAAGTTTTCTAAGACACAAGCGACAACATAGATAAAAAATTGAGCACGCATAGAGCAAATCAAAACACTAGATAACTAGAACCATCTCTCTATAAAGAACAGTTCCATAATCAGATCATATTGGCCATTTTTATTTCTCCAGTTCCCCGCCAGCCACGACCTCTCAGTGGGATCCACCATCGTATCCCGATCTCTCCCTTTGCCACCACATTGGCTATAACCTCCATGCTCCTCCACCTCCATAACCACCAATGCTCACCACCACCTCCATATCCACCGCACCTCGGATCCTCCACCACCACTACAATAGCAGCCTCCCCTTGCCTCCACCGATCTCGACTGAACTTCGTTGTCAGTGATGTCCCTTCCATCAAGGTTATGCCCATTCTTAGGGTTTAGGTTTTTTTAGGGAAAATTAGAATTTTATTACCATAAAATAAAGGATACAATGTCCTTAAAGGGTAATGCTCAAATTTCTACTACTCAGAGCTACAAGAAACCTAAAAGCTAAACCCCATCTAAGTATAATGGAAAAAAAAAATAAAGAGCAAAAGAATAGCATAAAAGCAAATGAGAAAATACACAAAAGGACTAACTTAAGAAAATAGTAAAAGGACTAGTCGTGAACTCATGATCCCATTGAGAAGGCAAGATAAGCAAGCTCCATATCAATAGTACTTGAGTTGGTAAAGATCATTCCATCGAGAAGTTCCAACTTACAAAAGAAATCTGCAAAATACTACAAAGGCAATGGTTATAGCTCAATGAAAAATGATAAAGTAAACAATTTAGAAAGAGAGAAAGAAAGTTGGACTCAATTTAGATCATCTCAAGACAATAATACATATGAGCATCCAAACTTCATGAGAAGGGGTTACCAACTAGAGAAGATATGGGAAACATCAAGGCCATCATATCCATACTAATATAAGCAACCATCCAAGGCAAAATAATCCATAGTGATGTAGTCCTTGCACCAAAAAAAGAAAATAAAATAGTAGTAGTGACCAACCACCAACCAAAACCCATAATAGACCAAACACATAAACCCAACATCCTAGAAGTTACAGCATGGTCAGTGGCCAGAAGAACCCCAACTATCTCTAGAGCACTAGCAATCCAAATCAAGGGCAAAACCTCCACCCAAATAATAAAATAGTAGAAGATAAGCGAGGAGAGGAAAGCTAAAACATAGAGAGACCAAGAGGGAAACCAAAATTACCATCAAAACCACCACCAAGGCAGCAAAAAAAGCAAATCCACCATCACCAACCAAGAGGAAAATATCAAGAAATAAGGGAGCCAACTAAACCAAAGGTAGTCAATACCAACATAAATAAACTCAACTAAGCCAGGACAAGCATCCAAGGGAAAGCCATAAAACCCCTCAGTAGCCAAACCCCAACAACAAGTCCTAAAAGGACCAAAACCACAAGAGCTCATATCCTCCACCAACAAAATAGCCAAAAACCACCCGAGACCAAGGATGAGTAGTGGTGAAGTCAAAGCGACCAACACAAATTGGGAAGCAAAAATAAAGGAAAAATAACTACACCAAGAGAGGATAACCAACCAACAAACTAGAAACCCAACTAAAAGACCTAAACCAACCATCCAACACGACCAACACATCCACAGCCAACCAACCCACCAAAAATAGCCAACTAGCCATCGATAACAAAACCAACTGAAATAGAGCCAATATAGAAAAAAAAAAAAGAACAGACAAAAACCACAACCCACCTGGAGATCTTCAAAATAACCAAGAAACAAAAATGGTAGTCACCCAGCCAATTTAAAAAAGGCCAAGGAGGACCACCCAACCACAAGCAGCAAAACCATAATGAAAGGAATAAGCTAGAGGCAAAAAAACCCCTTCCAAATCCCAAAATGATAATCACTACAAAGGAGAAAATGGGGACAATAACCACATAACATCTAACTCAATTCAGGGAGATGGAACCAACTAGCGAAACCTCAATCAAACCAAGAAAGAGAACAATAACCACAAAAAAACCCAAAACTAAGCCAAGCTAGAAGAGGCCAACAACAGCCATGAAAAAATAACCATCGAAAATAGCCAGGTAGATGAAAGAAATAAATAGCAACAACCAGTAAAACCAACCATAGCATTTGCAAATCTAATTCAAAAAAGGCCACAACCATCCAAAACCAGAGGCAAACCCAACATTCATTGGTAAAAGGGGTAGGCTAAAATCACAAGCACAACCCAGGAAGACACAAAGCATGAGCCATAGAAAACCACCCCTTAGAGGATAGGAAACCAATTAAAACCTACGACCCAAAAAGGTCAGGTAAGTATAGAACGGGGTTTAGGTATAGAAAGAAACTCAGTAAAAACCACTTCCTAGTGAGGGAGCATAAAACCAACAAAAAATAGACTCAATAAAACCACCATAGCAAAGATCAACAAAAGAGCATAAATTAAAATAAATTAAGATAGTCTGTTATCCAGATTGACCAGACCACACAGATGCTTAGGTAAGCTATGTTTACCAAATAAAGTGAGCTCATTTAATTCCCCTCCCAAATTAGCCAAGAAATCAACACAAGCATTACCTTCATGAGGAATGTGAGAAATTTTGTGGCAAGCTTGAGAAAAAAGCTTTATAGTGTGATTAGGAAGATAAAATAAGTCACCATTTCCCATATTATTATTATTGAGAATATCAAGTAAAAGAAGAGCATTAACTTCAATCCAAATATTTAAGAGGCCTTTGCTTAAACAAATATCAATAGCTTTGTTAACAATCATGAGTTCGATAAATAATAGAACAAGCTTTGAGGGGTAGGCAAAACACAAATGACAATGCCTTTAGAATCCTAAGAATTCTACCACCATATTTGTTTGGGAAACATAACCATCGATTGATCTTAATAGAATTTTCTTAGGCTTAATCCAATGTATAATCCTAATACTCTTGTAGGAAGGATCATCATGCAAAGTGTTACCCAATTTTTTAGCACAAATTTATAACCTATAAAGTGAAAATTGCTAATTAAGTTTGCATTAAACAAAGCAAGAATTTTTCTTTAGTTCAAGCAAGGATCCTTTTATGGTTCATAGGGATGCCATGATATTTAGCATCATTTCTATCCATCCAAATGAACCAAATAAGGGTAATAGTAATAAAATCTTTGATATGACCTTTCAGTTTTATGAAAACAAACTTCAAGAAGTTGATATAATGAAAAGCTATGAAAATAGTTAGTGTTAAATAAATCATCATATATCCAAAGTTTTGAAACAATAGCACCATTGGCAAAATCATGATTAACATTTTCAATATGAAAGCAACAATAGCACTTAGCAAGTAAGTAAATCCCTTTAAGCCAGAGCAAGAAATCAACCATATGAAGTTATTCAAAATTGTCCAAGCTAAAACTGAATAAGAAATGGGAATGATATTGTTCCAAAGTTTAATGATAAAATTAGAGGTATTCTATTTATTTCTAATAAAATTCCAAACCTCTTTAAGAATTAAGTCACCATTGTTAGAGAGCTTGAAAAGTATTTGAACCGATTTATTAGAAAAGATAGCGATGTTACAAAACTTATCAAAAATAGAAATCAGAATATAGTTCTCAAGTTTGTTTTCATTCTAATTATTATTAAGCTGGGTAGTAGGTTTAGGGTTTAGGGTTAGTTTTAGGGTTAGGGTTTATGGTTTAGGGTTTAGGATTTAGGGTTTAAGGTTTTTTTTTAAAATTAAGTAAATCGATAGGTTTAATTTATTTAGTATATTTAGTTTATTACTTATTTATTTAGGGTTTAGGGTTTAGGGTTTAGGTTTAGGCTTTAGAGTTTAGGGTTTAGAGTTTAGGGTTTAGGGTTTTTGGGTTTAGAGTTTAGGGTTTAGGATATAGGTTTTAGGTTCAAGGTTTAGGTTTTAGTTTAGGATTTAGGGTTTTTAGTTTTTTTTTAATAGAGAACAAATTCATATTCAACATTTCTTCTTTTCTATTTCATCAACCAAGTAACACATGACGTTTTCTAAGACACAAGCGACAACATAGATAAAAAATGAGCAGGCATAGAGCAAATCAAAAACCCTAGATAACTAGAATCTCTACTAAAGACAGTTCCATAAGCGGCGGTCATCGACCATTCTTTAGTCTTTGTTCCCAGAACCACCCACCTCTCAAGTAGCGGATCCACCATCATATCCCGGTTCTCTCCCTCCACCACCATGTAACCTTCACCACTCCTCATGCCTTCATAACCACCATTGCTTACCACCACCTCCATGTCAATGCACCTCAGATGCCCCACCACTATGATAATCATTGCATCCGCGCCACTCCAGATCTAGACTAAGCAGGTTGATGGTGATGTTTTCATCAAGGTTCTACCCATTCATAGGGTTTAGGTTTTTTTAGGAAAGTTAGAATTTTATTACCATAAAAATAAAGGATACAATGTCCTTAAAAGGGGTAAAGCTCAAATTTCTCTTGCTTGTAAGAAACCTAAAGAGCTAAACTCCAATCTAAGTACAATGAAAAAGAAAATAAAAGAGAATGAGAAAAGTCACAAAAAAGATTAATAAAACTTAAGAAAATAGGAAAAGGACTGATCAGCAGTAGCTCATGATCCCTTTGAGAAGGGAAGATAAGCAAGATCCACATCAATACTTGAGTTGGTTGAGTAAAGATCATTCCATCATGAAGTTCCAACAAAATAAATTTGCAAAACACTACAAAGGCAATGGTCATAGCTCATGGGAAAATGATAAAGTAAATAATTTAGAAAGAGGAGAAGAGAAGGTCAGCTCAGTTAAGATCATCTCAAGGGGCAACAATACAAATGAGTATATAAACTTCATGGGAAGGGTTACAATCATATGTATGATACCAACTAGAGAGAAGATATGGGGAAATATCAAGGCCATCATAGCCAGTATACCTACTATAAGCAACCATCCAAAGCAAAATAATCCATTGTGATCCAGTTCTGCACAAAAAAAATAGAGAAAAATAGCTAGCTAGCACAGCATAACCCACAATAGACTAAACATCAAGCCCGGTAGAAGTTCTGATGAGGGAGTGGTGAGAAATAACCCAAACTATTTTGAGCACTAGTAATCCAAATCCTAGGGCAAAACCTCCACCTATATAGCAAAATAGTAGAAGATAAGCAACACCAGAGAAAGGAAAGCCATAACATAGAGAGACCAAGAGGGCATCCATAAATTACCATCAAAACCACCACCAAGGCAAGCAAAGGAAAATCCACCATCACCAACCAAGAGGAAAATCAAGAAATGGAGAGCCAACTAAACTAATGATACTAACTAACATAAAAGCACACACACAAGCCATGGCAGCATCAAGGCAAGACAATAGCCACAAAAAAAACCCCTCAAGCAACCCTCAATAATAAGTCCTAAAATAAGACCAAAAAAAATGATAGAGCTCATATCCTCCACAAAATAGCCACTAAAACCACCCAGAGATAATAGCCAATAGGATGAAGTGAGAAAACAACCAAATCGAGAAGCAAGAACAAAGGAAAATATCTACACTAGAGAGGATAACCAACCAGAAGCGGACAGAAACCCAACCAAAGGAACTCAACCAAAGCACCTAAACCAACCATCAAACACAACACATCCACCGATAACCAACTACCAAAATATCAACAACCGGTCAAAACAAAACAAAAACCAACATAGAGCCAATACAAGCCCAAAATAAGGAAAAAAAAGAACAAGAGACAAAGCCACAACCACCTAGAAATCTCCAAAATTAATAAGAAAAAATGGTAGTCACCAAACTATAAAAGGCGAACGAGGACCACCCAACCACAAGCAGCAAAACTATAAAGAAAGGAACAAGGCCAGAGGCAAACAAAACCCCTTCCAAATCCCAAAGACCATACAGTCACTACAAAGGAGAAAATGGGGGCACAACAACCATAGAATAACTAACTCCAATTCACAAGGCAGATGGAACCAACCAGTGAAACCTCTAAGCTAAACTAGGAAGGAGAATAAGAGCCATAAAAAAAATCCAAAACTAGCCAAACATAAGAGGCCAACAAGCCATAAAAAAATAACCCAAAAACTATGAGATGAAAACAAATAGCGACAGTGAACCAGCCATAACATCTATAAATCCAATTCAAAAAAGGCCCCAACTAGCTAAAACTAAAGGCAAACCCAACATTCATTGATAAAAGGGGTAGGCTGAAATCTAGCACAGCCACAACCCAATAAGAGACACAAAGCATAAGCTACAAATTAAAAACCACTGGGCTTAGAGGATAGGGAACCCAATTAAAAATAGCACCACAATGACCTAAATAAAGGTTAGGAAAGTATACAATGGGGTAAGAGAAGGGGTATAAGTATAGAAATAAACTTAGCAAAGACCACTTTCTAGTGAGGGAGCACAAAATAACAACAAAAAAATAGATTAAAACCACCATAGCAAAGATCAACAAAAGCGAAGGTTAAAATGAGGTAAGGGTCGGTGTTATCCAAATTGAGACCACCTGAGATGCTTAGGTAAGCTATAGTTATCAAATAAAGTGAGCTCATTTAATTCCCCTCCCAAATTATCAATCGGACAAGCATTACCTTCAAGAATGTGAGAAATTTTGCGAGACTTGAGAAAGAAGCTTTTAGTGTGATTAAGAAGATAAAATAAGTCAACATTTCCCATTTTATTATTAGCATATCAAGTAAAAAAGAGCATCAACTTCAATCTAAATATTAAAGAGGCCTTTACTTAAACAAATATCAATAGCTTTTATTAACCATGAGTTTTAGCATAAATAATAGAACAAGCTTTGAGGGGTAGGCAAAAGCACAAATGGAGTGCCTTTAGAATCCTAAGAATTCCACCACGACCATATTTGTTTGGGAAATAGAACCATCAGTATTGATCTTAATAGAATTTATCTTAGGCTTAATCCAATGTATAATCCTAATACTTGTAGGAAGGAACATCATGCAAAGTGATACACATTTTTTAGCCACAAATTTATAACCTCTAAAGTGAAAATTGTTAATTAAATTTGCATTAAACATAGAATGAATTTTTTTTCTTTTGTTCTAAAAGGATCCTTTTATGGTTCATAGGGATGACACGATATTTAGCATCATTTCTATCCATCCAAATTAACCAAATAAGGCTAATAGTAATTAAAACTTTGATATGACCTTTCATAATTTTAAGGAAACAAACCTAAAGAAGTTGATATAATGAAAGAGAGCCATGAAAATAGTTAGTGTTAAATAAATCATCATACCATATCCAAAGTTTGGAAGTAATATCACCATTAACAAAAACATGATTAACATTTTCAATATGAAAGCAATAATAGTAGTTAAATGGTAAGTAAAACCCTTTAAGCGAGCAAGGAATCAACCGGGATGAAGTTATTAAAATTCTCCAAGCTAAACTGAATAAGAAATGCGAATGATATTGTTCCAAAGTTTAATGAAACATTATAGGTGTTCTATTTATTTATAATTAAATTTCAAACCCCTTTAAGAACGAAATCACCATTATAAGATAGCTTGAAAAGGGTTTGATCTAGTTTATTAGAAAAGATAATGATGTTGCAAAGTTTGATAAAAATAGAAATAGGAATTTAGTTCTCAAGTTTGTTCTCATTCCAATTGTTATTAAGCTAGGTTATAGGTTTAGTGTTGTAGGTTTAGGGTTTAGGAGTTAGGGTTCAAGATTTGTTTTTTTTAAATTAAATAAACTAGTAGGTTTAGGTTTATTTAGTATATTAAGTTTATTTTTTGTTTATTTAAAGTTTAATGTTTAGGGTCTAGGGTTTAGGGTTTAGGTTTTAAGGTTTAGGGTTTAGGGTTTAGGTTTAGGGTTTAGGGTTTAGGTTTAGGGTTTAGGGTTTAGGGTTTTTAGGGCTTAGGGTTTAGGGTTTAGGGTTTTGGGTAGGGTTCAAGTTTTAATTTAGGATTTAGGGTTTTTGGTTTTTTCTTAATAGAGAAAAAATTCAGATTCAACATTTCTTCTTTTTTATTTCATCAACCAAGTAGCACACCAAGTTTTCTAAGAGACAAGGGACAACATAGATAAAAATGAGCACACATAGAGCAAATCAAAACCCTGATAACTAGAACTGTCTCTTGTATGTGCATTCCATAATCAATAGATGGGATCATCCATTCTTGATTTTTCTAGTTCCCATCGAACCATCGGCATCTCAGTAGCGATCCACCATCATATCCCGATGTCTCCCTGCCACCACCATTTTAACCTACATTGCTCCTCGCCTCCATAACCACCCTTGCTCACCATCACCTCCATATCCATGACACCTCGGATCCCCACCACCACTCGATGTCATCTCCTCCACCTTCGCCTCCACCACTATATCTAGACTGAGCATCCAACAAGTCACCCCAATAGTTGTTCATCACTTTAGAAGATGTAAGTCTACTATGCCTTTTTCCTAGCATTGCTATTGCACACTGAAAGGAAACCCCATAGGTTGGCTAGCTCTACCCTACAGCCAATAGACTATCCCTTTGGATTTGTAAACTTGTGGTAGGTCAAGTTTGATATAGCTCCTTCTTAGTAGGTCCATCGTACACCAACTGGGTCTATACACAAACTCAGATGAAATTAAACCCAATTTGATTTTCCCCAGTGGAGTTAAATCATACAATTTTTTCTAATGGAGCCCCCAAATCGTATATAAACAAGTCAAGCAAACAAATCAAATTCAAAACTAACCTCCCTAGTGTAACCAAATTAAACCAACTCCCCTAGTAGATTCTAAATTAAATAACTCCAACCAAACTCTTATCCCCAGCGATTACATCCCAAAACAAATCTATGAAATCAAACTCAAATCCTAATCCCCAGATAGGACCTGCTTCCCTAGTAGGTTCACGATCCCCGAGACTCAAGCCCATATCTCTAGATATGCCTCACTTAATTAAAACAAAAAAAATTTAAAGTCAATTTGATCTTAATCCTTGGAGGATTATAGATTCTTATCCCTAGCAGTCTTCTTTCCACAAATCATATAATAAAATCAATCAAACCTTATAGATTTTCTTCTTATGCCTCGACATACACCCCTCACATGTCATGTCCAATTCATGTGTGGTCCCCTACCAGATCTCCCTCCATATCCTTGACATGTAATTCTCAGCAAATCTTATTTCTTCTCTTATGCACACCTTTAATACTTCAACTAAAATCCTAATAATGTATTCTTTCAAATTACAAAATCTTAACATTGTAATCAACATTTTATGATTTGTGATGGTGCAAGCTCAAATTAACTATATAATGTCATGCTAAACATATTATAGTGTGAATTAACACACTATATTATATTATAATATATAATGTTATATTATAATTTGCTATAATATAATATATTGTCTAACATTACACCTCATTATAATCACTTAAAAGGAACAAATAATAAAATTTTCTGAAAATATAAATAATGTTCATTTTGGATGTAAAATTGTTTTTTTTTTTTGCTAAAAATCCTGCAAAATAGCATAATTTTAGTGTTTCTTCTTGGTCTGTGCCTTGTATTTGGCCAAATTCTTCCATCTTAACATTAAAATTAACATTTTTGTGAGTTTTGACCAAATATATTATGAAAATGTAAAACATACTAAAATTTCCAATAACATTTAGTAACTTGGCACCACATTCATATATATGTGAAGTTATATTGTTATGTACATAATAATTTAATATGCTTTCATATAACATATTATCTTACATTACACCTTAAAATGAATCACTTTAAGCAAAAAATTTATAAAATTTGGCTGAAAAATGAACATTTATTTTGGATAGAAAATTCCATTCTTTTGATTAAATGACACACCATAGCACAACCTAATGAAGTTCCCTAAAGCTTACCTTATGTTTGGCCAAATCCCATCATATCTGTGTATAAATCAGTATATTTATGAATTGTACCTATACAAACTCTACTACATCATACTATAATAAACTAAAATATGCTAAACAATAAGTAGTAATACACAATAGTATGTTATAATGCATGATGCTACACTATGTCAGCCTAATGATGTTCCCTGAAGCTTACCTTAAGTTTGGCCAAATCCTATCATCTCAAATTATAAATCAGTATTTTTATGAATTATACCTGTACAAACTCTACTACATCATACTATAATAAACTAGAATATGCTAAACAATAAGTAGTAATACACAATAGTATGTTATAATGCATGATACTATGCTATGTTATGTCATCCAATATTATAATATAATATAACATATTTTATTATATTATATTGCATATCACATCATAAGGGATTGCTTAAGATAAAAAATCATAAAATTAGTCTAAACAATAAAAAAACTATATATTTGAGTCATATGACTTACATATTTTAAATTGAAATAATATATTATGATGCCATGCTATTATGAATTTGTCCAAATTCCACCATTTTATAGTCTAAATCAACATTTTTATAAATAATGCTAGTGTAGGCTTGATTGCATGATTATAAAAAACTAAAAGAATTTAAAATGTGCAGAATATATATTATGATATATGATGTTATACTATGCTACAATAAATAATATTTATTTTGAAGATAAAATCTTACTTTTTTAGACTACAAGTGGCATAGCACACCTTTACTACAACCTAATTCCCCTTCAAATTCAACAAATTTCATCATCGATTTATTATATCAATATTTTTATGATTTATATTAATATAGACTATAAGGCATAATACCATAATATACTAAAACATTTTAAAGCATCTTATAAGGAACTATAACCTAGTTGATGGTGATACTCCTACTGTCAAGGTTCCACCCATTCTTATGGTTTAGGGTTAATTTAAGGTTTAGGGTTTAGCATTAGTTTATGGTTTAGGGTTACTTTAGTGTTTAGGGTTTAGGGTATCTTTGTTTTTATTTTATTTTATTTTATTTTGGTTTTGGTTTATTTATTTATTTATTTTATTTTTAAGTTTTATTTAGTTTAGGTTTAGGTTTTTAGCTTCTTAGGGTTTAGTGATTAGGGTTAGTTTAGGGTTTTGGGTTTAAGGTTTAAATTTTATTTGTTGTAGTTTAGTTTATTTTAGTTTAGGTTTAGGTTTATTTTATTTTGCTTATTTTATTTTTATTTTAGGTTCAAGTTTAGGTTTTATTTATTTTAGTTTAGTTTATTTAAGCTTAGGTTTAAGTTTATTTTATTTTGTTTATTTTACTTTTTATTTTAGGTTTAGTGTTTTTTTTATTTTAGGGTTTAGGTTTTTTAAAAATTTATTTTTAGGTTTTACTTTTAGGTTTATTTTTTAGGTTTAGGTTTTTATTTCATTTTTATTTTATTTTATTTTTAGTTTATTTTATTTTTATGTTAAATTTAGTTTTAATTTTATTTAGGTTTTTTATTTAATTTTTACTTTATTTTTAATTTATTTAGGTTTTATTTAATTTATTTTAGTTTATTTTTTATTTTATTTTTAGGTTTAGTTTTTATTTTATTTTATTTTTTATTATATTTAGGATTAAGTATTTCATTTATCTTATTATTAGGTTAAATTTAATTTAGGTTTAGGATTTTAGGTTTTTTAGGGTTTAGGTTTATTTTTAGTTTATAGTTTAGGTTTTAGGGTTTAGGGTTAGGGTTAAGGTTTAGGGTTTAAGTTTGGTTATTTTAGGCTTTGGGGTTATGGTTTTTTTAGGGTTAGGTTTTTATTTAGGTTAGGGTTTAGGATTTAGGGTTTAGGGTTTAATGTTTTTTTAAAATTAAACTTTAGATTTAGATTTTAGTTAATTTAGTTAATTTTTATTTATTTTAGTTTATTTTATTTTTTAATTTTTTATTTAGGTTTATTTTTTATTTTTATAATTTAGTTTATTTATTTTAGTTTAGCTTTTTTTATTTTAATTTATTTTAGGTTTAGTTTATTTTTGGTTGAGTTTTATTTTATTTCATTATTAGGTTTAGGTTTTTTATTTTATTTTTGGTTTTCATTTAGGTTTTTTATTTTAATTTTTAGGTTTAGGTTTTAGGTTTATTTTATGTTTATTTTAATGTTTTATTTTTAATTTAGGTTTAGGTTTATTTTAATTTATTTTATTTTTTTATTTAGGCTTAGGTTTAGTTTAGTTTATTTTAGGTTTAGCTTTAATTTATTTTATTTATTTCATATTTATTTTTGGTTTATTTTTTTAGTTTAGGGTTTAGTTTTTATTTTTTATTTATTTTTATGTTTATTTTTTAGGTTTAGGGTTTTATTTAGTGATTATTTTATTTTATTTTAAGTTTATTTTATTTTTTATTTTATGTTTAGTTTTTATTTTATTTAGGTTTTTTATTTTTTTAGTTTAGTTTAGATATTTATTTATTTTATTTTAGTTTAGTTTTTATTTTTTATTTTTTGGTTTAGGTTTAGGTTTTAGTTTATGTTTGTATTTATTTTATTTTTTTTATTTTATTTTGGTTTAGGTTTTTTTATTTATTTTATTTTTACATTTTATTTAGTTTAGGTTTAGGTTTTTAGCTTTTTAGGGTTTAGGGTTTAGAGTTTTAGGGTTTAGGGTTTATGGTTTAGGGTTTAGGTTTTAGGTTTTTGGTTTTAGTTTTAGTTAAGGGTTTAAGGTTTTTTTTTTTTTAGAGAACAAATTCATATTAATATTCTTCATTTCAATTTCATTTAGTAGTTTTATTTTTTTACATAATGAGATAGATATGAGGAGCCATAGTTTTAAGTATAACCATCTCTACTATAAAGACAGGTTTAGAAGTATATCGGATCAACTATTCTTATTTTTAGTTTAGTGCTTTTAGGGATCCACCATCATATTATCTTTATGGGTTAATTTTATTTAGGTTTACCACCTCCATATCCATCATATAAGATAACAAGTTTAGTTTTATTCGATTGGCAATGATGTTAATTTTATTATTTAGGTTTAGGTTTAGATTTTTAAGTTTATTTTTTTTATTTATTTATGATTTTAGGGTTTTATAGGGTTTATTTAGGGTTATTTAGGGTTTAAGGTTTAGGATTTTTAGGTTTATGCTTTTTTTAGTTTTAGGGTTTAGGGTTAGGTTTAGGTTAGGTTTAGGGTTTAGGTTTAGGTTTAGTTTAGGGGTTTAAGGTTTATTTTAGTGTTTTAGGTTTAGTTTATTTAGTTTTATTTAGGGTTTAGGGTTTAGTTTTATGGTTTATGGTTTAGTTTAGGGTTTTATTTAGGGTTTATTTAGGGTTTAATTTAGGATTATTTTAAAGTTTAGGGTTTATGGTTTGGGGTTTTGGATTTGGGATTTAGGGTGTTTTTTTTTAAATTAAGTAAACTTGTAGGTTTATGTTTATTTAGTTATTTTCATTTATTTGATTTTAATTCATTTTTTATTTTATTAGGTTTATTTTTTATTTTTATTTAGTTTTGTTTATTTATATTAGGTTTATTTATTTTAGTTTAGTTTTATTTTAGTTGAGTTTATTTTTATTTAATTTTAGGTTTAGGTTTTATTTATTTTTATTTTAGGTTTAGGTTTATTTTGTTTATATTTTATGTGTTTAGGTTTAGGTTTTTATTTTAGGTTTATTTTTAAGTTTTATATTTTAGTTTAGGTTTAGGTTTAATTTTAGTTTATTTTATTTTATTTAGTTTAGGTTTAGGTTTAGGTTAAGGTTTTATTTATTTTAGTTTAGTTTTAGGTTTATTTTAATTTCTTTATTTTATTTTTATTTTAGGTTTAGTTTTTTTTAGTTTAGGTTTGGGTTTAATTTTATATATTTAGGTTTTATTTTAGGTTTATTTTTTTATGTTTAGGATTTTATTTAGTTTTTATTTTATTTTATTTTTATTTATTTTATTTAGGGTTTTATTTTAGGTTTATTTATTATTTTGTTTAGTTTAGGTTTTCTTTATTATATTTTAGTTTTTTTTTTTTGGTTTAGGTTTTATTTTGTTTTATTTTTTATTTGTTAGGTTTAGGTATTTTATTTATCCAATTTTAGGTTTTATTTTAGTTTAGGGTTTAGGGTTTTGTTTAGGGTTTAGGGTTTAGGCTTTAGGTTTAAGATTTTGGGGTTTAGGGTTTAGGGTTAGTGTTTAGGTTTAGGGTTTAGGTTTAGGGTTTAGTGTTTAGGGTTTAGGGTTTTAGGATTAGGTTTAGGGTTTTAGAGATTTTTAGGGTTAGCTTTAGGTTTAGGGTTTATGGTTTAGGGTTAGCTTTAGGGTTTAGGGTTTATGGTTTAGGGTTTTTAAAAAAAAAAAAATTAAGTAAACAAGTAGGTTTAAGTTTATTTAGTTTATTTTATTTTTTATTTTTATTTAGGTTTATTTTTATTTTTATTTAGTTTAGTTTATTTATTTTAGTTTAGCTTTTTTATTTTAGTTTTACTTTTTAGTTTATTATTTTATGTTTATGCTTTAGTTTAGTTTTGTTTTTATTTTATTTTTTAGGTTTAGGTTTTATTTTTTTAGTTTTATGTTTAGGTTTAGGTTTTATTTTATTTTTTTAGGTTTATGTTTTAAGTTTTTATTTTAGATTTTTTTAGTTTACATTTAGGTTTTAGTTTATTTTATTTTATTTAGTTTAGGGTTTAGGTTTAGTTTATTTAGTTTATGTTTAGGTTATTTATTTTAATTTAGTTTATTTTATTAGGTTTAGGTTTATTTTATTTGTTTATTTTAGGTTTTAGTTTTTTTATTCATTTTAGGTTCATTTTTTAGGTTTAGATTTTTTATTTAGTTTTATTTTATTTTTATTACTTTATGTTTATTTTTATTTTATTTAAATTTTATTTTAGGTTTATTTTTTTATTTTTTAGTTTAGTTTATGTATTATTTATTTTATTCTAAATTCAATTTTATTTTTTATTTTATTTTGTTTTTACATTTAGATTTAGATTTAGGTTTTGGTTTTGGTTTAGGTATTAGTTTATTTTATTTTTTTTTAGGTTTAGGTTTTAGGGTTTATTTTTTATTTAGGGTTTGGGTTTAGGGTTTTGAGAGTTTAGGGTTTAGGTTTAGTTTAGGGTTTATAGTTTAGGATTTAGGGATTAGGGTTTAAGGTTAGGGTTAGGGTTTAGGGTTTAGGGTTTAGGTTTAGGGTTTAGGGTATAGGGTTTAGGGTTAGTTTTAGGGTTTAGGGTATAGGGTTAGGGTTTTTTTTAAAAAAAATTTTTTAGTTTTTATTTTTTTAAAAATTAAGTAAACTAGTATGTTTAGGTTTATTTAGTTTATTTTCTTTTTTATTTTTACTTAGTTTAGTTTAATTATTTTAGGTTTATTTAATTTAGTTTAGGTTTTTTATTTTAGTTTATTTTCTTGGTTTAGAATTAAATTTATTTTTTAGTTTGGTTTATTTTCATTTTATTTTTTAGGTTTAGGTTTTATATTTTATTTTTAGGTTTAGGTTTAGGTTTTTATTTTATTTTTTAGGTTTAGGTTTTAGGTTTTATTTTAGGTTTATTTTTAGATTTTATTTTATTAATTTAGGTTTAGGTTTATTTTAGTTTATTTTATTTTATTTAGGTTTTTTGGTTTAAGTTTAGTTTAGTATATTTTAGGTTTAGGGTTTAGGTTTTATATTTTTAGGTTTTTATTTAGTTTTTATTTTGTTTTTTTTCATTTTATTTTATTTTTATTTTTTAGGTTTAGCTTTTATTTTATTTATTTTTTTATTTTTTTACTTTACTTTTTTGAATTTATTTTATTTTATTTTAGTTTTGATCTTTTATTTTAGTTTATTTTTAGGTTTAGGTTTAGTTTTATGTTTAGGTTTAGGTTTTAGTTTAATTTTTTATTTTATTTTATTTTATTATTTTATATTAGTTTAGGCTCTTTTATTTATTTTCTTTTTTGGTTTTATTTAGTTTAGGTTTAGCTTTATAGCTTTTTTGGGTTTAGGATTTAGAAATTATGGTTAGTTGAGGGTTTAGTTTTAATGTTTTGGGTGTTGGGTTTAGGGTTTAAGGTTAAGGGTTTAGGGTTTAGTGTTTAGGTTTTTGGATTTAGGGTTTAGGGTTTAGGGTTTTAGGGTTTAGGGTTTAGAGTTTTGTGTTTTTAGGGTTTAGGGTTTAGGGTGTAGGGTTTAAGTTTTAAGTCTAGGGTTCAAGTTTTAGTTTAAGGTTTAGGGTTTTTAGTTTTTTTTTTTTTAAATAGAACAAATTTAGATTCAACATTTCTTCTTTTCAATTTCATAAACCAAGCAACTCACCAAGTTCTCTAAGACACATGCGATGACATAGATAAAAAATGAGCACACATAGAGCAAATCAAAGGCCCTAGATAACTAGAACTCTCATTACTATAAAGATAGTTCCATAAGCAGCAGATCGTATCAGCCGTTCTTCATTTTCTCCAGTTCCCATCAAAACCACCTTGGCCTCTCGAGTAGAGAGATCCACCATCATATCCTCGATCTCTCCCTTCGCCACCACCATGGTTGTAATCTCCATTGCTCCAACCACCTCCATAACCATTTGCTCACCACCTCCATCCACTAGCACCTCCAGTTCCCCTCCATTTAATTGCCACCTCCACCTTTCCATAGATCTGAGCCGTTTGACAATGATGTTCTTGCCATTAAAGTTTATTCTTAGGTTTAGGTTTAGGTTTAGGTTTATTTTTTTTAATTTATTTAGTTACTTTAGTTTAGGTTTTGGGTTTTGGGGTTTAGGGTTTAGGGTTTAGGGTTTGGGTTTTTAGGGTTTAGGTTTAGGGAGAGTTTATGATTTAGGGTTTATCATTTTAAGGTTTATGCTTTTAGGGTTTAGGGTTTAGGATTATGGTTTAGGGTTTAGGGTTTAAAGTTTTTTAGGGATTAGGGTATAAGGTTTAAGGTTATATGTTTAGGGTGTAGGGTTTAGGGTTTATGGTTTAGGGTTTAGGATTTAAGGTTTAAGGTTTTTTTAAAAAAAAAATTAAGTAAACTGATAGGTTTAGGTTTATTTAGTTTATTTAGTTTATTTTATCTCTATTTATGTTTATTTTTTATTTTATTTAGTTTAGTTTATTTTTTTAGGTTTATTATTTTAGTTTAGGTTTTTTATTTTAGTTTATTTTTTTCGATTTAGGTTTAGTTTTTAGTTGAGTTTTATTCTTATTTTATTTTTTAGGTTTATATTTTATTTTTTATTTTTTGGTTTAGGTTTACATTTTTATTTGAATTTTTTAGGTTTAGATTCTAGGTTTTTATTTTAGGTTTATTTTTATGTTTTATTTTTTAGCTTAGGTTTAGGTTATTTTAGTTTATTTTTTTTATTCAGTTTAAGTTTAGGTTTAGTTTTAGTTTATTTTAGGTTTAGGTTTTATTTATTTTAGTTTAGTTTATTTTAGTTTACTTTTAGGTTTAGGTTTATTTTATTTTGTTTATTTTATTTTAATTTTATGTTTATTTTTTTTTAGTTTAGGGTTTAGGTTTTATTTTGTATTTATTGTTATGTTTTAATTTTAGGTTTAATTAGGTTTAGGTTTTTATTTAATTTTTTTTTTTTTTTTCTTTTATTTTTATTTTACATTTATTTTCATTTTATTAAAGTTTTTTTCTTAGGTTTATTTTATTTTTTAGTTTAGTTTTCATTTTTGTTTATTTTATTTTAGTTATTTTTATTTTATATTTAATTTTATTTTTAGGTTTATGTTTAGGTTTATATTTTATTTTATTTCTTTATTTTATTTAGGTTTAGGTTTTTTTATTTATTTTATTTTTAAGTTTTATTTAGTTTAGGTTTAGGTTTTTTAGTTTTTAGGGTTTAGGGTTTAAAGTTTAGGGTTTATGGTTTAGGGTTTAGGGTTGTAGGTTTTAGGACATAGGGTTTAGGGTTTAGAGTTTAGGGTTTAGGGTTTTAAGATTTAGGGTTTAGGGTTTAGGGTTTAGGGTTTAGTGTTGTAGGTTTACATTTTAGGTTTTATGTTTAGGATTCAGGTTTTAATTTAGGGTTGAGTTATAGTTTTAGATTTAGTTTATTTTGGGTTGTAGGTTTTTATTTTAGGGTTAGTTTTAGGGTTTAGGATTTTTTAATTAATGTTTAGTTATTTAGTTTTATTTAGGGTTTTAGATTTAGGGTTAGAGTTTAGGTTTAGGGTTTTATTTAGGTTTTAGTTTTAGGTTTAGGTTTAGGTTTAGGGTTTAGGTTTAGTTTAGGTTAGGTTTAAGTTAGTTAGTTTATTTAGCTTTTAGCATTTATCTTTAGGTTTAGGTTTAAAATTTTGTTTGGGTTATAGTTTAGGATTAGGTTAGGGTTAGTTAGGGTTAGGTTTAGGGTTAGTTTAGGGTTTAGTTTAGGGTTAGGGTTTATGGTTTAGGTTAGTTTAGGTTTATTTAAATAAAATTAGATAGTTTTTAGTTTATTTTTTTTTTTTTTTATAGTTTATTTTATTTTTTAATTATATTATATTTTATTTATTTGTTTAGATTTACTTTAGGTTAGGGTTTTTTATTTTAGTTTAGTTTTAAGTTTAAGTTTAGGTTTATGATTATGTTTATTTTTATTTTTATTTTTTAGGTTTAGATTTTATTTTTTATTTTTAGATTTATCTTTATGTTTTTATTTAATTTTTTTTAGTTTTAGGTTTTAGGTTTATTTTTAGGTTATATTTTTTAGTTTAGGTTTAATTTATTTTAGGTTTAGGTTTAGGTTTCATATATTTTATTTTTTTATTTAGGTTTGGTTTTTTTTAGTTTAGGGTTTAGGTTTTACTTTTTATTTATTTTTAAATTTATTTTTTAGTTTTAGTTTTATTTAGTTTTATTTTTTTTTTTAATTTAGGTTTAATTTATTTTATTTTACATTTAGTTTTTTATTTTATTAGGTTTTTTTTTTTATTATTAGGTTTATTTTATTTTTTTTAGTTTAGTTTATTGTTATTTATTTATTTATGTTTATTTTCATTTTTATATTTTAGTATATTTTAGGCTTAGATTTAGGTTTAGTTTAGGTTTTATTTTATTTTATTTTTATATTTTATTTAGGTTATTTATTTATTTATTTTATTTTAGGTTTTGTTTAGTTTAGGTTTAGTTTTAGGGTTTAGGGTTTAGGGTTTTATTTAGGTTTTAGGGTTTTAGTTTAGGTTTAGGTTAGTGTTTAGGGTTTAGTGTTTGCTTTAGAGTTTAGGATTTTTTTTAGGGTAGGGTTTTAGGGTTTAGGTTTGTTTAGTTTAGGTTTAAGATTTTAGTTTAGGGTTTAGGTTTATGGTTAGTTTAGGGTTAGTTTTAGGTTTATTTAGGGTTTATTTCTTTTAGGTTTAAGATTAGTTTTAGTTTATGTTTATTTTATTTAGAGGTTTAGGTTTTATTTTTTTTAGTTTAGGGTTTAGGTTTAGGATTAGTTTAGGGTTTAGGTTTAGGATTTAGGGTTTTAGGTTTTAGGTTTTAGTTTAGGTTTAAGTTTAGGTTTAGGGTTTAGTTTAGTTTATTTAGGGTTTAAGGTTAGGGTTTAGGGTTTAGGGTTTAGAATTAGGGTTTAGTTTAGGGTTTAGGTTTAAGTTATGTCTAATTTAGGTTTAGGGTTTATGGTTTTAACATTTTTAGGGTTTAGGTTTTAATTTAGGTTTATTATTTGTTTAGTTTAGAATTTAGGTTTTTAGGGTTTAGGGTTTTAGGGTTTATGGTTTAGGTTTGATTTAGTTTATTTTTAATTAACTAAATTAGATTTAGTTTATTTAGTTAGGTTTATTTATTTTATTTATTTTTTCTTTAGGTTTATTTTTTATTTTATTTAGTTTGTTTTTATTTAGGTTTATTTATTTTAATTTATTTTTATTTTTAGGTTTAGTTTAAGTTAATTTTTTAGTTAGTTTTATTTTATTTTATCTTTGTTTAGGTTTTGTTTTAGGTTTAGGGTATGGTTTTAGTTTAGGGTTAGTGTTTTAGCATTTATGGTTTAGGGTTAGTGTTTAGGGTTTAGGGTTTAGGCTTTAGGATTAAGGGTTTAGGGTTTAGGCTTTAGGATTAAGGGTTTAGGGTTTGGGGTTTTTATATATTTATTTTAATTTAATTTTTTATTTTTTTATTTTTAGAGTTTAGGGTTTACGATTTAGGTTTTTTGGTTTAGGGTTGATGTTTTAGTTTGGCTTTATTTTAAATTAGGTTATAGGTTTAGATTATTTTAGTTTATTTTAGGGTTTAGGGTTTGGGGTTTAGTGTTTTAGTAGGGTTTAGGTTTTTATTTTTTTTATTTTTTTTAAAAATCAAAGTTATTTATTTTATTTATTATTTTTTATTTATTTTATTTTTTATTTTTTATTTATGTTTATTTTTTATTTTGTTTTAGTTTAGTTTATTTATTTTAGATTTATTTATTTTAGTTTAGGTTTATTATTTTAATTTATTTTTTGGGTTTAGGTTTAAGTTTAGGTTTATTTTTTAGTTCAGTTTATTTTTATTTTATTTTTTGGTTTAGGTTTTACTTTTTATTTTTAGGTTTAGTTTGGGTTTTGATTTTATTTTCTTAGGTTTAGGTTTTAGGTTTTTATTTTAGGTTTATTTTTAGGTTTTATTTTTTAGTTTAGGTTCAGGTTTACTTTTTAGTTTATTTAATTTTATTTAGTTTAGGTTTAGGTTTTATTTATATGGTTTAGTATATTTTAACTTAGGTTTAGGTTTTTTTTTTAGTTTATGGTTTAAGAATTATTTTTTTATTTATTAGGTTTTATTCTAAGTTTATTTTTTAGGTTTTTATTTTTATTTAGTTTTATTTTATCTTATTTTAGGTTCATTTTAGGTTTATTTTAGTTTTATTTTACATTTAGTTTTTATTATATTTTATTTTATTTTTACTATTAGGTTTATCTTATTTTTTAGTTTAGTTTAGGCTATTATTTTATTTTAGTTTATTTTTTTATTAGTTTATTTTATTTTATTTTTTAGGTTTGGTTTAGGTTTTAGTTTAGGTTTTATTTTATTTTTTATTTTTTTAATTTATTTAGGTTTAGCTTTTTTATGTTTTTTTTTATTTTAAGGTTTTATTTTAAGGTTTTTATTTTATTATTTATTTATTTTTAGGTTTTAATTTTAGTTTATTTTTTAGGTTTAGGTTTTTATTTAATTTTTATTTTATTTTATTTTAGGTTTCTTTTATTTTTTTTATGTTTATTTTTATTTTATTAGGTTTTTTTCTTAAGTTTATTTTATTTTTTAGTTTAGTTTTTATTTTTGCATATTTTATTTTAGTTATTTTTATTTTATATTTCATTTTATTTTTAGGTTTAGGTTTAGGTTTTTATTTTATTTTATTTCTTTATTTCATTTAAGTTTAGGTTTTTTTTTTATTTATTTATTTTAAGTTTATAGTTTAGGTTTAGGTTTTAGTTTTAGGATTTAAGGTTTAGGTTTAGGTTTGTGGTTTAGGGTTTAGGGTTAGGTTTAGGACTTAGGGTTTGGGTTTAGGTTTAGAGTTTAGGGTTTAGGTTTAGGGTTTAGTTTAGGGTTTAGGGTTTAGGTTGCTTTAGGTTTATGTTTAGGGTTGAGTTTAGTTTAGGGTTGAGGTTTAATTTTTTTAGGATGTGGTTTAGGGTTTTAGGTTAAGTTTATTTTAGGGTTATTTGGTTTAGGGTTTTCAATCAAAAAATAGTAGGTTAGTTTAGGTGTTTAAGATTTAGGGTTAGGGTCTAGGGTTTAGGGCTTAGGATTTTTAGGGTTAAGGGTTTAGGGTTTATGGTTTAGGATTTAGGGTTAGTTTAGGGTTTAAGGTTAGTTTAGGGTTGCGTTTTAGGGTTTAGCATTTAAGCTTTAGGGTTTAGGATTTTTACGATTTAGGGTTTAGGGTTTAGGTCTAGTTTAGGGTTTAGGGTTTATGGTTTAGGGATTAAGGTTTAGGGTTAAGGTTAGGGTTTAGGGTTTAGGGTTAAGGTTTAGGGTTTTTTAGGGTTTAGGGTTAATTTTAGGGTTTAGGGTTTAGGTTTTAAAAAAAAAGTAAAGCAGTTTTAGTTTATTTAGATTATTTTCTATTTATAGTTTATTTTATTTTTAATTTATTTTTTGTTGTGTTTATTTATTTTAGGTTTATTTACTTTAGGTTAGGGTTTTATTTTAGTTTATTTTTTTTAGGTTTAGGTTTAGATTTATGCTTATGTTTATTTTTTAGTTCAATTTTATTTTATTTTATTTTTAGTTTTAGATTTTATTTTTTATTTTTAGATTTATCTTTATGTATTTTTTTTTTTTTTTTAGGTTTAGGTTTTAGGTTTATTTTTAAGTTATATTTTTTAGTTTAGATTTAGGTTTATTTTTAGTTCATTTTATTATATTTCGTTTTGGTTTAAGTTTAGGCTTAATTTATTTTAGTTTTAGGTTTAGGTTTATATTTTAGTTTTGGTTTAGGTTTATTTTATTTTTTTATTTTAGGTTTAGGTTTTTTTTTTAGTTTAGGGTTTAGGTTTACTTTTATTTATTTTATTTTTATTTTTTATGTTTACATTTTTATTTACTATTTATTTATTTAAATTTTGGTTTAATTTACTTTTATTTTACATTTAGTTTTTATTTTATAAAGGTTTTTTATTGTTAGGTTTATTTTATTTTTTTAGTTTAGTTTAGGTTATTCTTTATTTTCATTTTTTATTTTAGTATATTTTTAGGTTTAGATTTAGGTTTTAGTTTAGGTTTTTATTTTATTTTATTTTATTTATTTTATTTAGGTCGTGATTTATTTATTTATATTATTGTTAAGTTTTATTTAGTTTAGGTTTAGGTTTTTAGGTTTTTAGGGTTTAAGGTTTTTTTTTTGGTGGGAAACCTCGTATAGGGGGAATTTTATTGCCACAAAAAAGGGGTTACAAGGTCCTTAAAGGATAAACTCAGAACTCGCTCAAGAGCTACAATCGCTAGGGTAAATCCCTATCTAATTACATCCAGCAAAAGAAAAGAGTAAAGCAAGCAAAAGATAAAAGTGATTAACAAAGTAAGCAAATGAAGGATGAGACAATGTTAGAAGGGAGAATACATGACACTATGGAGCAACGCAAGAAAAAGAGAAAAGCACAAGATTATAGAGAAGAAGTTAGAGTAGTTAAAGTAGTACAGAAAATGATAAGTGAGACAAAATCAAAATGGTAATAATAAAGTGGTATAGGAGGCTGAGCTCACACACACACCAAGTTGGGGCAGATGCAAATATGAGCATCCAAACTTGAGTAGAAGGGTTACATCACAAGAGCTACTACCAAACCAAAATGGAGTGAAACCATCACAGCCATCATAACCAACAAACCTGTATAGCGACCATTTGATGAAGATCTTTTGAGCCAAAATACGCAAGAATGGGCAAAGTCGTACACAAGTGGAAAGAGCAGCAAAGAGCAAAGTGGGTAAGGGGATCCCATGCCAAATATATGTCATCATATTATGCTCCATGGAATGATAATCCCAACTCAAATGAAAGAGACATCAATGTCAAGTCATCCACGAAACCCGATCTAAAGGATAATAAAGAAATTTTGAAATCTGCAAACCGGCAAGACAAAAGAGGAATTAACCCCATTCCAATCAGAGAATTAATAAATATACATTCTTGGTAAATCAGAAGAAGCTCGTTATTTCCCAAAAGATAAGCAAAGAATGTAAGTCTGACTTTTAACAACCTCCTTATTTGAACATTGAGAACAGCAATTATAAAGGCAAACATCATACCCCAAGCCCAAATTACCATAGGAAATGGAAGTACAACATCAGATAAGAAGAAACAGGTAAAGGGCTGCTCCCCACCATAGACAAGATAATCAGAGATAACACCACAGAAATAGTTTCCTTATGATCAAACTCATTAATCTAGTTCAGCCAACAATCCTGAAAGTAATAGCCAGCAAGGTGGCCATAAATCCACCCAATGAGATTAAACAATGCAAAGATTAAAATCAAGAGAGGCAAAGTATAGTGACAATGATGCACAAATGTAGCATAAGCTAGAGGGAAAAAAATAGCAGATATGAAGTCGTCAAATGCTAGAAAACCCAAAAAAATAATCAAATTGAGCGACCAACAACCACAAAACAAGTTGGATAAGTGAAACAGATACCCCATGCCCAAATGACCAGAAATGGGAGGACAATAACAGATAAGAAGAAGGTAAAGGGATATGATAACCAAAAGCCCATAACTAGAATGGGATAGCCGAGAACCATAAAGACATCTGCTTGATAAAGGACCCAAAAAATCCAAAGGCCATCGACAATAATGCAATTATTACCCCCAAACTTAAGCAAAATAACATCAAAATCATGCAAATTTATTGACAACCACAGTGTGAGGGCTAAGATTCAATAATCCATAACATCCAAACACCAAGATAGAATAGAGCGACAAGTTGGCCAAACCCCATCAAAATGGAAGATGCTTTCCAAATAGAGGGAAAATGCACCAAGGCAACGAGAAAATGCAGACAAGTGAAATTGAGGCCAATAAATTCCCTTCAAAATGGGAAAATAGGTTGTAGCTAAACCCACAACCATGGGGTTGGAAAAGCGAGAAACCATGAAGAAAACCCAATTACGTAAGGAGATAAGAATAAATAGAAACACATTCTAAAAAAGAAAATAAATTAGCCAAAGTAAGCAAAACAAAATAACCCTGAATGAAAGACAACCCCATGACTAGGCAACAAAGGAATCAAAGAACCAGAGATGCCAACAAACAAGATAATAAAGAACATCAAGTTGGCCAAAGAACCACCTAATGCAAATAGACAATGTCTTAGAAAAAACACAGAAAGAACCAACAAAAAAACCCTGACAAAAATCAAACTGAAAAACCATTAAGAAAGTCCAAACCTGCAAGAAGATAAGTATAAATAGGAGATAACAGACACTCTCCTGGCAGGTTGGAAGAAAGAGGTTACCCAAAGGAATCAGCAAAGTAACTCCAAAGGAACCTAGACAAGAAGGACAACCCAAAATAATGCGAATAATGGAGTCGAATCCAGATCAACCAATAACCAAGATGATAATTAATAGTTGGCCAAAAAAAACCCTTAATGCAAATATACAAAAAAAAAATAAAGTCCGAAGGATAGGGAAAGGATCGCCAAAGCTAGCGAAATGAGATGATCGTAAAAAATAAAAAAAGAAATAAAGCAAAAGCTAGCAACCATTCAATAACCTCAAAAAGGTCCAGTTGATCAAGACAATCCAAAACCCTAGAAGCATAAGCTAAAATCAATTATGCGGTAATCAGTGCATAATTTTAATTGAGCTAAAGGGAGGATCTGATGGGTGATGTAGCAAAGCAAGACAAAGTTAGTCAAGATAAAAATAGGCAACAAACAGCCAAAAACCACAAGGTTTGCCTGCAAATAGATATTAATTACAACAAAGGAAGTGTTTATTCTGTCCACAGGATGGAAAGATGGGATTAGCAATTACCATCAGCAAACCAACCCTAAGAGTAGCCTGCGTGACAAAAGGCCCAAAAATCCAACAACCAAACACTAAAACATTAGAATAAATATTGCATCCTACATAAGAAAAACTAGGAAGTAACATTGATACAACATAGGTTACTAAGTGGTTCCAAGTAGTTTCATCTTTGATAACTAGCAAGACACAAAATTTAATGCCAGCTAATCCCACGGATCACTAAAATTGGAAATCCAGGTAATTCCAATCCATAATAAGGAGAAGAATATCGATAAGTTAGGATCAGTAAAGTTGACAGAGGATATCTGTTAAGCATTGATGCAAGGATCCCATTATAATTCAGAAAAAGGAAAGAAATATGTCCATCAAAATATACAACATCAACAAATAGAGCATTAAGTAGTATATCTCCTCCAGAATGAGTAAACCCCTTATCATTAACAATGGAGGCAACGTTGATAGTAAGACCCCAATCAAGATTGGGGATAGTAAAGCAATAGCAGATGTTACATAGCTCAGCAATTGACCAAGTGGGAGTATTAGGATGATGCATCAGCAAATTTGAGAGGTATAACAACACTTTATCAATGTAAGTAACAAAAGTAGGAAGCCCCCAATTAAAAGAAATGCAATTAAACCAACAACACATGTCACATAAATCAAATAGCAAGTAGTATCTGGATGAAACATCAGCAAAAACCATGAGAACAACAACACTAAATATAAAATGGGCATTCAGTTAAATAGATATTGAACCAGATCAATCCCATAGGTTAGATTAATTTTTGAGATAAGGGAGCCCAATATTGTCCAAATTAACCAAGCCATGCAAATGTTTGGGTAGGGTGAGTTGATCATAATCTAATCTAGCTCCCAGATTGGCAAGGTAATCAGCACATGCATTACCCTCACGCCATACATGAGTGATGTTAAAATTAAATTGGGTAGAAAGTTCTAGTTTGCTTGAGAAGGTAGTATAATTGATGCTCATTTTGGTGGAAGTCAAAGATCAATCGGAAGGGCATCCACCTCAATCCAAATATTGAGCCAACCATTTTGAAGGCAAATCTCAAGAGCTTTGTACATCATAAGCTCGGAAAGGAATAGAGCAAGAATTAAGGGGTAAGCAAAAGCACATAAGACTTTACCATTAAGATTTTTTGAAAATGCCACCACAACATTTATGAGAGATAGAGCCATCGTTTTAATTTTAATAGTATGATCATGAGGTTTTACCCAATAAACAATCTTATCATTTCTTTAGGGTTGATCCGGTAAGTTAAGACCCAATTTATTGGCCAAATTTACAACCTTTGAATTGTTTGTAGTGAATGAGATTGGCATTAAACAAGTCACAAATTTTTTTTAATTCTAGCAATTATCCTCATGTGGTTCATGGATTTCACGATGTTTTGCATCATTTCTGTCCAACCATATGAACCAAATAAGAGTGATAGCAGTTATGACTTTAATGTGACCTTTAATAGTGTCAAAATAAACTTTAAGAAGTTGATATAAAGTTAGGGAGCCATTGAAAATGACAATGTTAAAGAGATCATCATACCAAATCCAAAGTTTAAAGCAAGCTTAAAGACATGATTCACATTCTCAATGTGAAAGCGATTGACATTTTGAAGGTAATGAAAACCTTTACCCCATAACAAGGAGTCAACAGGATGAAGTTTTTCAAAATATGCCAAGTAAGAACAGAATAAGTAGGGATAGTGTTATTCCAAAGTTTGAAACACATTGGAAGAATCATGAGTTTCTTTAATGTGAAGCCAAACATTTTTAAAGTTGAAATCACCATTGTGAGAGATTAAAAGGATCGATCTTGATTGGTAGGAATGATAGGAATAGTAGTAAGTTTGTTCAAGAGAAAAGAAGGAATATAATCAGTAAACACTATTATTCCACATATTATTGCTAGAAAGAATTCACTTTAATAGTGGCGTGGAGTGGGTAGAGAGTAAGTCATCAATGGACCCACATCCACTCAGTTATCTTGCCAAGAAGGAAGGAGAGTTAATCCCCAAAAAAATTAAGGATTACATCCCATTTGATGGAACAAAGTCTTTTCCAAATAGGAGAGTCTCGCTTTTTTAGGGACAAATGAGGGGTGCTTACGACATTATTTAGCGGTCATGAAATTAGCCCAAAGACTATTGTTACTCCTAAAATTCCACCAGTTTATAGGAAAAGGCATTGATAGCTTCTTTGATTACATCCAAGACCACCTTCAACGAGAGTGCCACAACTTTTAAACTAAGAGGTCCAGTGCATTCTTTTAGAGAAGTTATTAGAGCCCCAAAAAAATTTGTTAAGGAGATGCTCAATTCATTTAATGATAGAAATGGTCGGCACAATGGTTTGGATGAGATATAAAGGCATGGAATTAAGAGTGCTCTTAATCAAGGTGAGCCTACCACTGAAAGAGAGTAAATGAAATTCTCAAACAAAAATTTTATTACAAATTTTTTGGATAAGATCATCAAAAAGATGAGATCTTTTCTGACCTTTAAAAACCAGAGCCCCAAGATAATTAATAGGAAGTTGATGTTGCTGAAAATTAGTAATTCTGGAGATTTGGTTGAGCCTATTGGTAGGGATTTTAGTGGAAGAAATGAAACAATGTTTTCCTTCATTGAGAAAGAGACTACTTTCTTTGCCAAATTCATTTAAAAGGTTCTTAATAGTTTTAATGTGCTGAATAGAGGCATTGCAAAAGATTATAAAATCATCAGTAAATTTGAGATGAGAAACATAGAGACCACCATGAGTTTTAAAAAACATGATAGGATTTTTTTTGAAAAGATCATTCAGGCTCTTCGAAAGATATTCAACAACAATAATAAAATGAGAGGGTGAAAGGGGGTCCCCTTGTCTCAAGCCATGCCTTGAAGTAAAGAAACCTAGGGACTCACCATTCATAATAATAGAGAACCAACCATTAGTAATACAATTTTTGATGAGGTAGATGAAATTATCAGAAAACCCAAACAAATGTAAGATTTGAAAGAGGAAATCTCATGAGAGGTTATCAAAAGCTTTAGAGATGTCCAGTTTGAGGAGGATGTTGCCACCTCTAGTAGAACATCAATGTCATGAACCGACTCTTGGGCTATAAGGATATTATCATATAGCTCTATTTTTAACATAGTTTGGTTAGGAGAAATAATTTTTAGAAACGGACTTATCCTATTATTAATTTAGCAATGAGTTTTTGAAAGAAGGTGCAAAGGCTGATAGGTCTAAAATCTCCCCAAGAATTAGGATTATTAGTTTTGGGAATGAGGATAATTGAAGTGCTAGAAAAGTATCTAGGTAAAGAGCTACCATCAAAGAAGTCAACAATAGCATCAACAAGGTCAGACTTAATAAAAGGCCAACAATGCTAAAAGAAATGGGTCGTATAGCCATCAAGGCCGACCAGTCGGTGTTCATGCTATTGAGTACTAAATAATCATAGAGGGATCGGTGTGTTGGAGAGGGCTTCTAAGGGAGGGTTAATGTTTAATAAATTTTGAAAATGTTGTATGATAGAATCTTTAATTTCATTATTATCAGTGATCCAGCTACCGTTAATATTTTTGATATTTTGAATAGAGTTTAAGGCTTTCCTTTTTTTGAAAAGAGCATGGAAATATCTTGTATTTCTATCACCATCAGCAATATGTTTGCTAGTGGCCTTTTGATGCCAGTAGGTTTCCTCCATATTTTGATAATTTATCAAGTTATCTTTAGCAGTGTTCAACTCATCAAGCTTACTAGGATCAGTTAAGACAGTATCTTCAAGGGAGAAAACTAATTGTTCCATAATTTAGATTGGCAAAAGATTTTAAAATGATGCTTGTTCCACCAATTTAGGTTTTGTTTAAGTCTTTGAGCTTAAGCCAAAGCGAATCATGCCTTTAAAGAATTGTGAGGGGCCATCCAATTAATGGAAACAACATTAATGAAATCATGATGTTGGGTCCACATATTTTGGAATCTAAAAGGAGTAGGGAGGAAAGATTAGGAAGAAGTTTTGATAGAGATCAAAAGTGGAGCATGGTCCAAAGTTCGCTCAAATGTTCAGAGTGAGGGCCATTGATTGATCCAAAGAGTATTAAAGAGGGTCCTATCAAGCCCCTGCCAAAGTCTAGAGTTATACCACATATAGTTAGAGCCAAAAAACTAATATTCAGTTGCAATCGAGGATCATATTAGAAATCTTCCATGGAATGGATAGGAGAAGCGACCTCCCTCCCGAGGAAGCAATAATAGTGTTGAAATCACCCCAAACCAACCAGGGTTTGTTAATTAAGGAGGCGAAGGTTCTTAAGTGATCCCAAACGATGTTCCTACCAGCTCTATTACAAGAAGCATAGATAAAGGAACCAAGAGAAGAAAATTCACCCAATGAGATTTGAACATTAACCAATTATTCGAGATCATCAAGGATAGAAATGTTGATTAAATTATTCCAAAATACCAAATTTTATTACTAATATTATAAAAGAAATTTTGAAAGCCAAGCATTCTAGCAACATGGGTGATCTTAGAAGAGTGAATGAATGGCTCAATAACAACAAGTAAGGTTATGTTATGAGTGCAACAAAGGCTCTTAACACAATTGCAGATAGTGAGAGTCCTAATACTCTGAACATTCCAAATAAGAAAATTGATCATAATAAGGTGGAAAGAAAAGAAAAGAGAAAATGAAAAAATTTAAGGAGAAGAAAAAGAGAGCATGAAGCAATTATTTGTGGGAAGTTAGAGAAGATCGAGTGGTTCTAGAGCTATTAGTGAACATTCTAGCTTTTAAGGGATTTTTTTTAATAAGTTTGAAAAGGCCTATCTATGTCCAATGTATCTCCATCGAAGGAGTGGTTGGTGATATTTAATAGGAGCATATCATCAAAGCATTCTAATGGTGATTTCTCCTTCTTCGATATCAGAGTTAGGTTGAGAAATTGGATTAGCATGGATATCACTCTATAAGGTAATAGAAGGAGAGGTTGTGACACCATTAATAGCACAAATTTTATTCTTATTTCCATGATGATTATTTTGGTCATCACCAAAGTATCAACATTTTTGAACAATTCCAATTAGTTGTGAGATTTTGATCCAACTTGAGATTCCCAATCAAATCACCATTATGATTCATATGAGTCAAGGGATTGTCTTGTGATGCCAAATTATTACAAGTAAGAGTAATGTGAATTAAGTTATCATTAGTTTCCTCACAAACCTCAATATCATTATTTTTACCAGGCTCAGATTGTTCTCCAATAGGCAAATTAGTAGATAATAAAGGAGTAGGGTAGGAGGGTGAGTTCCATTTTGAGTAGTTTTAGGCACATAAGCGAACTTATTGGTTTTTTCATTTCCTAGAGTGGGATTAGGATCGAATTTATTCTTTTAAGATTAGGGTGTAACACAAAGCATTGAGTGATCATGACCATGGATCTTACAGTGCAAAAAATAGGAAATTTTCAAATTCCACTTTTGATTATACCCAAATTTTTGAACCGATCCAAACTTCTTTAGGGTACTTTTGGTAATATCAATCTCAACCAAGATACGGCAACGATGGCCAAGATCTCGTGGCAGTGACTTGATCAATTTGAAGGGGCTTACCAAAGAGAGCCCCAACCGCAAATAGGACTTGATGGGTAACATAATGTATCCTCATGTTTGGAAAGGCTTGTCATAAAGGAACAATAGGGGATTCCTCTTTGACATCCAAAAGAGGTGACCATTTCAAGAGCCTCATTTGACAATTGTACACAAAGTAGGAGTGACAAGCAAAGACTCTTGAGTAGCCTAAATCATTCGATGAATAAGGATATGCCTAGGATCGATCAACCGATAGAGAAAACTCAAGCTTTAGGCTATGAAAGAAGGATCGGATATTGTCAAGAGTGGGCGGCGTAAGGAAAATTTTCCAACTAATGAAAATTCAAAGGCTTTTGCCAATTTTTCCACATCAAGATCTAAGCATTACTGCATTCCACGAAGGAAGTTGAGATTAAGTTAACAAGCATTAGAGCAATTGTTCTTACTAGATGCGTCCTTGAAGGACTTAACTAAGCAAGTATGATGTCGATCCAAATTACCTTGTAGATCGGAAGGCTTAGCCGATGCCTCCAAGTTTGATGAGCTCGGTTGCACGGAAAGTGGTACCTTCACCATTGTAAGATCAAGGAAAAATCATATGGCAAACCGAGAATAAACCAGAAAATATGATAGTAGGCAAACCACAAGAAAATGAAAGGAACATGAAATTAGTTTTAGGAGAGGTTTTAGGTTTAAGATTTAGGGTTTAGGATTTATGGTTTTAGGTTTAGGTTTTAGGTTTAGGTTGTTTAGGTTTAGGTTTAGTGTTTAAATTTATGGTTTAGGGTTTTAGTTAGGTTTTTAGGGTTTAGTTTAGGGTTAGGGTTTAGTTTTAGGTTTAGGTTTAGGGGTTTTGTTTAGGGTTAGTTTTAGGTTTAGGGTTTAGGTTTAGGGTTTAGTTTTACTTTGAGTTTAGTTAGTTTTAATTTAGGTTTATTTTAAATTTTATTTTAGTTTATTTTTATTTATTTTTTAGATTTAGGTTTGGTTAGATTAGTTTATTCTTTGGTTTAGGATTTATTTTAGGTTTTTATTTAGGGTTTATTAGGTTTAGGTATAGGTTTAGGTTTCTTTAGGGTTTAGGTTAGTTTAGGTTTAGGTTTAGGTTTAGGGTTAGTTTATTTAGTTTAGGTTTAGTTTACCATTTTAGGATTTAGGGTTTAGGGTTTATTTAGTGTTGTAGGTTTAAGGTTAATTTTAGCTTTAGGTTTAGGGTTAATTTTAGTTTATGGTTTAGGGTTTATGATTTAGGTTTATGATTATTTTTTAATTAACTTATATTTTATTTAGTTTATTTTAGGGTTTATTTATTTATATATTTCTATTTAGGTTTATTTTTTTTATTTTGTTTAGTTTAGTTTGTTTATTTTAGTTTATTTATTTTAGTTTATTTTTATTTTAGGTTTAGGTTTATTTTTTAGTTTTTATTTTATTTATCTTTAGGTTTAGGTTTTTAGGTTTTAGGTTTAGGTTTAGGGATTAGTTTAGGTTTTATTTTAGCTTTAGTTTAGGTTAGGGTTTAGGTTTAGGGTTTCTTTATTAGGTTTAGGGTTTGGGATTTTATTTATTTATTTTAATTTTTTTATTTTTTAAGTTTAGGGTTTAGGTTTTTGGTTTTGGTTTAGGTTGATGTTTTAGTTTAACTAGGTTTAAATTATTTAGTAGTTTATTTTTAGTTTATTTTAGGGTTTAGGTTTTGGTTTAGTGTTAGCTTATGGTTTAGGTTTTATTTTTTTATCTTTTAAAATTAAGTAGGTTTAGTTTATTTATTTTATTAGTTTAATTTTTATTTATTTTAATTTTTTTTATTTTTTTATTTTTTCTTTATGTTTATGTTTAATTTTTTTTAGTTTAGTTTATTTATTTTAGATTTACTTATTTTAGTTTATGTGCTTTATTTTAGTTTATTTTTAGGTTTAGGTTTAAGTTTAGGTTTATTTTTAGTTATTTATTTTATTTTATTTTTCATTTAGGTTTTCTTTTATTTTTTTTAGTTTAGTTTGGGTTTTGATTTTATTTTCTTAGGTTTAGGTTTTAGGTTTTTATTTTAGGTTTACTCTTTAGTTTATTTAATTTTATTTAGTTTAGGTTTAGGTTTAGGTTTTGTTTATTTGGTTTAGTATATTTTAGTTTAGGTTTAGGTCTTTTTTTTAGTTTATTGCTAAGGATTTAGTTTTTTTATTTTTAGGTTTTATTTTTAAGTTTATTTTTTAGGTTTACTTTTATTTAGTTTTTATTTTATCTTATTTTAGGTTCATTTTAAATATATTTTAGTTTTATTTTACATTATGTTTTTATTTTATTTTATTTTATTTTATTTTTTTCTTAGGTTTATTTTATTTTATTTAGTTTAGTTTAAGCTATTATTTATTTTATTTTAGTTTTTTTATTTGTTTATTTTATTTTATTTTTAGGTTTTGGTTTAAGTTTTAGTTTAGGTTTTTATTTTATTTTATTTTTTTAAATTTATTTAGGTTTAGGTTTTTCTATGTTTTTATTTTAAAGTTTTATTTAGTTTAAGTTTTTAGGGATTAAGTATTAGGGATTAGTGTTTACGGTTTAGGGTTTGGGGTTTAGGATTTAGGGTTTAGGGTTGGAGGTTTTCAGGTTTAGGTTTAGAGTTTATGGTTTTTTAGGATTTAGGGTTTAATGTTTTATTTAGGGTTTAGGGTTTAGGTTTAGTATTTTATTTTAGTTTAGAGTTTAGGATTATTTAGGGTTTATTTAGGTTTAGGTTTATTTAGTTTTTATTTTATTTTTTTTAGGATTTAGGATTTATTTTGGTTTTGCATTTTTTTTAGTTAAGTAAAGGTGTTTAGGTTTATTTAGTTTATTTTTTTATTTAGGTTTATTTATATTTTTTATTTAGTTTAGTTTATTTAGGTTTATTTATTTTAGTTGGTTTTTTTTTTAGTTTATTTTTTTAGGTTTAGGTTTAGTTTATGTTTAATTTAGTTTTTTTTTAGATTTAGTTTATTTTTTTGTTTATTTTTTTTGGTTTAGGTCTTTATTTTATTTTATTTACTTAGGTTTTAGGTTTTTATTTTAGGTTTTTATTATAGTTTAGGTTTAGGTTTAGCTTTTATTTATTTTTGTTTATTTTATTTTAGTTTAGGTTTATTTTATTATTTATTTAGGTTTTATTATTTTAGGTTTAGGTTTTTATTTTGTTTTTATTTTATTTTATTTTAAGTTTATTTTCTTTTTATTTTGCATTTAGTTTATATTTTATTTATGTTTTTTTATTTTTAAATTTATTTAATTTTTTTAGATTTAAGGTTTTATTTATTTTATTTTAATTTGTTTTTATTTTTATTTTATCAATTTTTTAGTTAGGTTTTTTTTATGTTTCATTTATTTTATTTTATTTAGGTTTAAGTTTTATTTATTTTATTTTAGGTTTATTTATTTAGGCATAGTTTTAGGTTTTTTAGTGTTTAGTTTATGGTTTTTTGGGTTTAGGGTTTAGGGTTTAGGTTTAAGGTTTATGGTTTGGGGTTTAGGGTTTAGGGTTTAGTTTAAGGTTTAGGGTTTAGGGTTTTATTTAGGGTTTAGGGTTTTAGGGTTTAGGTTTTAGGTTTAGGTTTAGGGTTTAGGGTTAGGTTTTAGGGTTTAGGGTTTTGGGTTTAGGTTTTAGTGTTTTAGGGTTTAGGGTTTAGGGTTTAGGGTTTAGGATTTAGGGTTTAGAGTTTAGGGTTTAGGATTTAGGGCTAGGGTTTTATTTATTTATATATTTTTAAATTAAGTAAATTGGTAGGTTTAGGTTTGTTTAGTTTATTATATTTTTTATTTTGATTTAATATTATTTTAATTTTTTATTTAGTTTAGTTTATTTATTTTAGGTTAATTTATTTTAGTTTAGGTTTTTTTATTTTAGTTTTTTTGTTTAGGTTTGGTTTAGGATTATTTTTTTTAGTTTAATTTATTTTTATTTTATTTTTAGGTTTAGGTTTTATTTTAATTTTTTTTTTAGGTTTAGGTTTAGGGTTTATTTTAATTTTTTAGGTTTATTTTAGGTTTTATTTTATTTTTATTTTTAGCTTATTTTTTTAATTTTTGTTTAGGTTTATTTTTAGTTTATTTTATTTAATTTTGTTTAGGTTTATGTTTAGGTTTTATTTATTTCAGTTTAGTTTATTTTAATTTAGATTTAAGTTTTTTTTATTTTATTTATTTTATTTTCATTTTAGGTTTAGTTTTTATTTTTAGTTTAGGGTTTGCGTTTTATTATTTATTTATTTTTAGGTTTTATTTTTAAGTTTAATTTTTAGGTTTAGGTTTTTATTTAGTATTTATTTTATTTTATTTTTGTTTTTCATTTAGTTTTAATTTTATTTAGCTTTATTATTCTTAGGTTTATATTATTATTTTTTGATTAGTTTAAGTTTTTATTTATTTTATTTTAATATATTTTTTATTTTTTTTTAATTTTTAGGTCTAGAATTTTATGTGTTTAGGGTTTAGGATTTAGTGTTTATTTAGGTTCATATTTTAGGGTTTATTTTAGGGTTTAGGGTTTAGGTTTATTATTATTTAGGGTTTAGTATTTAGGGTTTTAGGGTTTTAATTTGTATTTATGTTTATAGTTTAGGGTTTAGGGTTTAGGTTTTATACATTAGATTTAGGGTTTTAGGTTTAGGTTTAGGTTTAGTGTTTATTTAGGTTGAAGGTTTATGGTTTATTTAGAGTTTTTTATAGGGTTTAGGGTTAGTTTAGGATTTATTTAGTTTAGGATTTTTTTATTTTGGGTTTTAGGTTTAAGGTTTAGGGTTTATAGTTTGTAGATTTAGGGTTAGGTTTATTAGTTTATGGTTTAGGGTTTAGGGTTTAGGTTAAATTTATGGTTTATTTAGGGTTTATTTTTAAAATTAAGTATTAAGTTTAGATTTATTTATTTATTTAGTTATTTATTTATTTAGTTCATTTTAATTTTTATTATTATTTAAGTTTATTTAGTTTATTTAGTTTATTTAGTTTATTTTTTATTTATTTTAGTTTATTTTTCAGGTTTAGGTTTAGGTTTCTGTTTATTTTTTAATTTTATTTTATTTTTAGTTTAGGTTTTATTTTATTTTTATATTTATGTTTAGGTTTTATTTTATTTTTTTTTTAGGTTTAGGTTTTAGGTTTTTATTTTGGGTTTATTTTAGGTTCTTTATAGTTTAGGTAGGTTTATTTTAGTTTATTTTATTTTATTTAGTTTAGGATTAGATTTAGTTTATTTTAGGTTTAGGTTTAGGTTTTATTTATTTTAGTTTAGTTTATTTTAATTTAGGTTTATGTTTATTTTATTTTGTTTATTTTAGGTTTAGTTTTTTTTTAGTTTAGGGTTTAGGTTTTATTTTTTTTTTATTTTTAGGTTTAGGTTTTTATTTAGTTTTTATTTTATTTAGGGTTTGGTCTAATCCTTAAGATCTTTGATGGCGAACTTGATTTTTAGTTACTAGAGCCTAAGAGGAGGGCGGGCAAGAGCGATGTTCCTAGCTATTGCCCATACTGCATGTTGCCATGTCTTAGGGTTGTATCACTTTTAAGGACAGCCTATATGTTGAGAGCCATAATTATCCCTAAGGAATATTAATTAGAACAACCATCCAATTCTATGTAATTCTTGGGGATAGTTGCGATCCTCTTAAGACCAAAGAAGGTTAGGATATCTCCCTATCTTGAACCTCTAAGAAGAACAGTTCTACGATCAAGAAGCTTTCCTTACAGGTGCCTGAAGTAGCTCAAACCTCCAACACTAAGGAAGGTTTGCTACTAGTTACAAAGGACAACTCGGGGTGGGTAATAGCCCACCAGCAGCAATAGCTCACCATACTTTCCTAGGATAGTCCAGTAGCATAGCCACCATCCGAGTCCAGTACTCCCTCCACCGTTGCAGCTACCACCTCTTCTGCTAGCTCCTCTTCTACCAGCAAAAGCATTGTATCTACAGATAAGAGCACTAAATCTCTTAATCGCTTACTTTGCTTGATTTCTATCATGTACCTCCACCCAAAAAGAAATTAATGAAGAAAGTTGATTCTACTTATATACTGTCTACTTCTGATGCTCTTGATTTTATTCCTATTGAAAGCTCTTCGATTCTAAATAAAAATAATAGCTCTAGTAGTTATCCTTTCCTTTTCGATTTAGGGTTTATCCTTCTAAATCAATAAGGTTCACCTCTTGAGATTGACTTGGAGTTAATTGACTATGAGAATCCCATAGGAGAAGCTGTAGGTATGCCTGATGTGATGGTAGAATTTTCCATAACCTCATCATTCCAAGAAGTCAGTGGTCACGAGTTGCAAAGTTTACCTATGGTAGCACCTTAGGATAAAGGTAAGCAAGTCATTAGTTTGAGTGAGCAGATAGCCCCTTCATAGGATGCTCCACCCATGGATATGCTTAGGGAGTACCAATCCAGAGTTGATTACAATGTCCTAGCTTACCTTACAAAGTTTCCAACTAAGTTAAGCATATACTATGTGCTTGTATTATCCAAATAGATGAGGGAATCTCTAATTAAGGTCTTATTTGATCTAGAGATATGCTTAGCTCAACTAACTGTTAGTAAAGAGGAGGCATCCCACTAGAAGGACATCTTAGGAGTTACATTCAGGGTTGAGGACTTACTCCTAGGGATGACCGAGCATAACTTCCTCTTTATATTATAGTGGATATTGGCAGATACAGGCTATCTAGAGTTCTGGTTGACCCAGGTTTATCAATCAACATTATGAGTTTAAGAACTCTTGCCTACTTAAGGATTAACATCTCTAAAATCTAAAAAGAAAGTATGTTGTTGAGAGGATTCAATGAACAAGGAGAGAGGTTCTTGTGGTGTTTATTTTGGATGTATAGGGGGGGACACCACACAAATCATAGGGGGGATACTTTTTGAGGTGATCAGGTACAAGATTGAGGTATTATGTACTATCTCAAAAGATAGAGACATCACCCTGCAATAGACCTAATCACGTAATAAGGACTCCTTTGGCATGATGGGTCTTCGAATGTACCAGAGATTTGTCCCCTACTTTACATGGATGAATAAAGTAGGGTTTATATTAAACTAGGTTCTTAAGTTTCTTATGAAGGCAAGCCTCTATAGTTAATCACATCTTAGAAAATAAAATTTTCTAAGAATATCTCGATTAAAGTAGACAATTATCATCTCCAAAGGTTTCATGGTTAGACTATCAAAAGATTTGTTGTATTTGGAAAATCAATTGGGAATGTTCAAGGAGAAGACTTATTTTTGGATTTCAAATTAAATAAGTAAGAAATGCTCATGATACTAGGAAGTTTAATGAGCATTCCAATCTATCCTATGGTTGGGCTTTATAATTTTGAAGTTTAGGAGATTTATATTTTTTGAGTTGAAATTTAATTAGATTATTAGGGCTTAATCTACAAAAATAAGGTTGTGGGAATGCCTAAGAGGTGAGGATTTATGCTCGTAGCCCAAAGGAAATAGCTACCTATGATCCTAAATCTAGGGAGCTTCATTACGAGCTAAACCATGACCTAAATCTAAGTGACAAGTGGACATAAGGGTTTACCTCCACAAGAGAGGATAAATTATCTAACTTCTGGACTTATAACCACCTAGGGTGGCCACCTACTAACTTTTATGATTTTAAAACCATGTAGTCTGACATTATAAATTGCAAGATAACTAGGGTAGTTATTTGATTAGAAAGAGACTAGAGCATGAGTGGTATGAGCATATGACTTAATCTATAGATGAAAAATATTTTCAAATTTTATTTCATTTTAGACACATCATTTTGATAGAGGCTTTAGGATTTCTTATGGCTAAATGCATGATGAAATAGGTTATAGGTCAAATCAGCTAGAAGAAGGTGTTCTCCACCACAAGGGATGCCTTCACACATCAAGCATTCCTTTATCATGCAAGGATGGAGATCCTTCATGTTCTAGAGAGAAAGAATATGCATGCATGATGTGAAACATACAACCATACAGGCTAAATCTAAATTATCTTATTTATGTCTTAGGCTTTATGATGAGGTTATGAGTTGTTTAAAATTTTGATGAGTGATTAGTTGGGTAGAAAAGCTATTTTTATCCTAAGAGCCTAATCATATCAAAGCACATTAAAGCATCAATCATTTAAGAAACTATGAAAAACATGCCATCTAATGCACAATGTAAACAAACATCAAACAATTATATAAACTACCATAAAAGAATAAAGATCGGTGATGTACCTCCATACAACCCGAGGGAAAAGATGGGTAGTCGAGCTCTACCTTTATACAACCTGGAATATGAAAGAATAATTATAATTGTATTAAATTCTATGAGGTCTTCTTTCTTCATATCTCCATTTATGATTTGGTTATTTCTTTGATTTGGATGGTGCTTGCTTCAAAGGCATCATAGGGCACTCCAGGACAAAGCCTTAGCCACTGCTCATCCTAATCCCCCATAGCACTAATCCTAATTCCTATTGAAAAAATTACATTTCTATGGGAAAAGTAAATCTAACTACACCTGCAAAATAGATGTTAGCTAAATATACATATAATCCCAAGCAATTATGTTTATAATTTGGTCTTAGTACCCTACACATGGGTAATTAAGCCCACCTATCCTTACTTGGATTATGCTTAAAGATTTAATCAACTTGCAAAAAGACCATTCACATTTATTTTTAAGCATCCCTAAAGGATAATCCCCTATAAAACATGATTAGGCAAATATTGGCCTATCATCCAGTCTATGAAGCGTACACCCTAACATCCAATCTAAAATAATACATGATAAAAAATCATATATCACATCATACACCATCCTAACTTAGAGCTAGAAGTAGTGAATTAATTTTAATGTGTGTATTAAGGCTTCTGTGGTAAGTCTTGTTAGGCATTAATGTTGTATTTTCTAAGTGTAGAAGGATTCAATTTAACATGAAAGGTCGATTTCACTTGAAGTAGTTTAATTGATTTGAGAATTTTAATTTTTTTTCATTTGTTTCATTTGATTACACTTAGCAACTAAGTGTTATAAAGAGGAAAAGTGGATTGCCCTTTTCATCCCTACACTTTTAAAGTATATTAATTTGATTTAGTTCTCTTTAGTGAATGGAATATTAAATTATTTAATTAATTGTTTAGGTTCACTTTAAATAATCTATTCAAAATGAAGGCATCTTAAGATTAATTTAATTGAATTACTACAACATATATATATTTATTTTACTTTATTTTTAGGTTTAGGTTTAGGTTTAGGTTTAGGTTTAGATTTAGGTTTAGGTTTATGTTTAGGTTTTTGTTTAGGTTTTTATTTCTTTTTATTATTTTTTTAAATTTAGGTTTATGTTTTTTTTATTTATTTTATTTTTAGGTTTTATTTAGTTTAGGTTTAGGTTTTTAGGTTTTTAGGTTTTTAGGGTTTAGGGTTTAGGGTTTAGGGTTTAGGGTTTAAGGTTTCAGGCTTAGGGTTTAGGGTTTAGGGTTATAGATTTTAGGATTTAGGGTTTAGGGTTTAGGGTTTTAGGCTTCAGGGTTTAGGTTTAGGGTTTAGGGTTTAAGGTTTTAGGGGTATTGGTTTAGGTTTTATGTTGTACGTTCATGGTTTAGGGCTTATAGTTTGGGGTTAGTTTTAGGGTTTATAATTTAGGACTAAGGTTTTTTTATTTTTATTTTATTTTATTTTTTTATTTTTTATTTTAACTTAAGTAAATTAGTAGGTTTAAGTTTATTTAGTTATTTGTTAGTTATTTTAGCTTATTTTCTTTTTTTGTTTAGGTTTATTTTATTTTATTTAGTATAGTTTATTTATTTTAGGTTTACTTATTTTAGTTTAGGTTTTTAATTTGAGTTTATTTTTCAAGTTTTTATTTAGGTTTAGGTTTATTTTTTAGTTTAGTTTTATTTTTATTTTATTTTTTTAGGTTAAGTTATTATTTTTTATTTTTAGGTTCACGTTTAGGTTTTTATTTTATTTTTTTAGGTTTTGGCTTTAAGTTTATATTTTGGGTTTATTTTTAGGTTTTATTTTTTAATTTAGGTTTAGGTTTATTTTTAGTTTATTTTATTTTTTAGTTTAGGTTTAGTTTAGGTTTTAGTTTGGGTTTTTATTTTTTATTTTATTTTCATTTTAGGTTTAGGTTTAGGTTTAGGTTTTAGTTTATGTTTTTATTTTATTTTGGTTTAGGTTTTTTTTTATTTTATTTTTAGGTTCTATTTAGTTTAGGTTTAGGTTTTTAGCTTTTTAGGGTTTATGGTTTAGGGTTAGTTTAGAGTTTATTGTCTAGGGTTTGGGATTTAGGGTTTAGGGTTTAGGGTTTAGGGTTTAGGGTTTACAATTTAGGATTTAGGTTTTAAGATTTAGGATTTAGTGTTTAGGCTTTTAGGGTTTAGGGTTTAGGGTTTATGTTTTAGGTTTAGGGTATAGGTTTTAGTTTAGTGTTTAGGGTTTAGGTTTTAGGATTTAGGGTTTAGGGTTTAAGGTTTTAGGGTTTAGGGTTTAGGGTTTTTAGGGTTTAGGGTTTAGGTTTTAGGTTTTAGGTTTACGGTTTAGGTTTTAATTTAGGGTTTAAGATTTTTGGTATTTTTTTGAACATAGAATAAATTCAAATTTAACATTTCTTATTTTCATTTTTATCAATGAAGTAACACACCAAGTTTTCAAAGAAACAAGCGACAACATAGATAAAAAATGAGCACGCATAGAGCAAATAAAATCCTAGATAACTAGAATCTCTCTTATAAAGACACGTTCCATAAATATTGATTTGACCTCTCTTCTTTTTCTTCAGTTCCCATCAAAACCACCCAAGCCTCTCGAGTAGCAGGATCCACCATCATATCCTCGATCTCTTCCTCCACCACCACCATGGTTTTAACCTCCGTCGCTCCTCCGGCCTCCTTAACCACCATTTGACCACCACCCATCCACCAACACCTCGGATCCCCACCACCCTTTGCGGTAACTTGCACCATTTTACCTCCACCTTTTTTTTATCTAGATGAGCTGGTTGGTGATGTTCCTACCATCAGGTTTATTATTCTTTGATTTAGGTTTATGTTTAGGTTCATTAGGTTTTAGGGTTTAGGTTTATTTTTTAATTTATTTAGTAACTTTAGGTTTAGGTTTAGGGTTTGGAATTTAGGGTTTAGGTTTAGGGTTAGGGTTAAGGTTTAAGGTTTTAGGGTTTATGCTTTTAGGGTTTATTATTCAGGGTTAGGTATTAGGGTTTAGGGTTTAAGGTTTAGGGTTTAGTGTTTAGGCTTTAGTGTTTAGGATTTTTAGGGTTTAGGGTTTAAGATTTAGGGTTTAGGGTTTAGGGTTTAGGGTTTAGTGTTAACTTAGGGTTTAGGGTTAGTTTAGGATTTAGGGTTTAGAGTTTAAGCTTTAGGGTTTTTAGGGTTTAGGGTTTAGGGATTAGTATTAGTTTTGAGTTTAGTGTTTAGGGTTTTAGGGTATAGGGTTTAGGGTTTAGGGTTTAAGTTATTTTTAATTTAGGGTTTATAGTTTAGGGTGTAGTGTTTAGGTTTTGTTTTAATTAATTATGATAAGTTTAATTTATTTATTTTTTCTTTTAATTAATTTTATTTAGGTTTATATTTATTTTATTTAGTTTAGTTTATTATTTTAGTTTATTTATTTTAGTTTAGGGTTAGTAGTTTAGGGTTTAAGTTTTAGGTTTAGGGTTGAGAACTTAGGTTTAGGGTTTAGGGTTTAGTTTTATGCTTTTAAAGTATTTAGGGTTTAGGTATAGGTTTAGGGTTAGGGTTTAGTTTAGTTTAGGGTTTTAGGTTTAAGTTAGGTTTAAATTAGGGTTTAGGGTTTTTTTAGGGTTTAGGTTTAGTTTTAGGGTGGGTTTTATGATTTAGGGTTTAGGGTTTAGGGTTTAGGGTTTTAGGATTAAAGAGTTAAATTTAGGTTTTATTTAGGATTAGAGCTTTAGTTTAGTTTAGGTTTAGGGTTTAGTGTTTAAAGTTTGGGATTGTAGGTTTAGGGTTGTAGGTTTAGGGTTAATTTTAGGGTTTAGGGTTTAGGATTTAGGATTTACAGTTTAGGGTTTAGGCTTTAGGGCTTAGAGTTCTTTTTTTAAAATTAATTAAACCGGTTGGTTTAGGTTTATTTACTTTATTTTTATTTATTTTAGTTTATTATTCATTTATTTTACTTTATTTTATTTTTATTTTTATTTAGGTTTATTTTTATTTTTATTTAGATTAGTTTATTTATTTTAGGTTTATTTTTTTTAGTTTAGGTTTTTTTGTTTATTTCAATTTATTTTTTAGGTTTAGGTTTATGTTTATGTTTATTTTATAGTTTAATTTTATTTCTATTTTATCTTTTAGGTTTAGGTTTTATTTTTAATTTTTTTAAGTTTAGGTTTTTATTTTATTTTTTTAGGTTTAGGCTTTAAGTTTTATTTTAGGTTTATTTCTAGATTTTATTTTTTAGTTTTGGTTTATGCTTCTTTTTAGTCTATTTTATTTATTTTCTTTAGGGTTTAGGTTTAGGTTTTATTTATTTTAGTTTAGTTTATTTTATCTTAGGTTTAGGTTTATTTTATTTTTTTTTATTTTAGGTTTAAGTTTTTTTTTTAGTTTAAGGCTTAGGTTTTCTTTTTTATTTATTTTTAGGTTTTTTTAAGGTTTATATTTTAGGTTTACATTTTTATTTAATTTTTATTTAACTTTATTTTATATTTATTTTATTTTATTTTACATTTGGGTTTTATTTTATTTAGGTTTTTATTTTTAGGTTTATTTTATTTTTAATTTACTTTAGGTTTTTATTTATTTTATTTTATTTTATTTTTAGGTTGAGGTTTAGGTTTATGTTTAGGTTTTAGTTTAGGTTTTTATTTGATTTATTTTTACTTTATTTTATTGAGGTTTAGGTTTTTTATTTATTTTATTTTTAGGTTTTATTTTGTTTAGGTTTAGGTTTTTAGGTTTTTAGGGTTTTGGGTTTTGGGTTTAGGTTTTTGGGTTTAGTGTTTTGGGTTTTGGGTTTTGGGTTTTGGGTTTTAGGTTTAGGGTTGTAGGTTTTAGGGTTTAGAGTTTACCGTTCAGGGTTTAGGGTTTAAGGTTATAGGTTTTGCATTTAGGGTTTAGGGTTAGTTTTAAGCTTTAGGGATTAGGGTTACGAAGTTTTTATTTAGGGGTTTAGGGTTTAGGGTTGTTGGTTTAGGGTTTTGGGTTAAGGGTTAGTTTTAGTGTCTACAATTTAGGGTTGAGGGTTTAGTGTTTATGAAATTTTTTAATTAAGTAAACTAATAAGTTTAGGTTTATTTAGTATATTAGTTAATTTTTTATTTATTTTAGTTTATTTAAATTTTATTTAGTTTAGTTTATTTATTTTTAGTTAAGGCTTTTTGTTTTAGTTTATTTTTTAGGTTTAGGTTTAGGTTTATGTTTATTTTTTTTGTTTACTTTTATTTTTATTTTATTTTTTTTGTTTATGTTTTATTTTTTTTATTTTTTGGTTTAGGTTTAAGTTTTTATTTTTAATTTAAGTTTATTTTTAGGTTTTATTTTTTAATTTAGGTTTAGGTTTACTTTTAGTTTATTTTATTTATTTAATTTATGATTTAGGTTTAGTATTTTTTAGGTTAAGGTTTAGGTTTTATTTATTTAGTTTAATTTATTTTTCTTTAGGTTAAGGTTTATTTTATTTTGTTTATTTTATGTTTAAGATTTTTTTTAGTTTAGGGTTTATGTTTTATTTTTATTTATTTTTTGGGTTTTTTATGTTTATTTTTCAGGTTTAGGTTTTTTTATTTTATTTTATTTTAGGTTTATCTAGTATATTAAGTTTATTTTTAATTTTTATTTAGGTTTATTTTTTAGTTTTATTTAGTTTAGTTTATTTATTTTAGGGAAATTTATTTTAGTTTAAGTTTTTTTATTTTAGTTTATTTTTAAGGTTTAGGTTTAGGTTTAACTTTATTTTTTAGATGATTTTATTTTTATATTATTTTTTAGGTTTAGGTTTTATATTTTACTTATAGGTTTAGGTTTAGGTTTTTAATTTATTTTTTTAGGTTTATGTTTTAGAATTTTATTTTATGTTTATTTTTAGGTTTTATTTTTTAGTTTAAGTTTAGGTTTATTTTTATCTTAATTTATTTTATTTAATTTAGGTTTAGGTTTAGTTTATTTAAGTTTAGGCTATTTTAGTTTTGGTTTAGGTTTATTTTATTTTGTTTATTTTATTTTTATTTTAGGTTTAGATTTTATTTAGTTTATGGTTTATGTTTTATTTTATTTATTTTTTTAGGTTTATATTTTTTTGGTTTAGGTTTTTTATTTATTTTGATTTTATTTTATTTTAGATTTATTTATTTTATTTTAAGTTTAGTTATTATTTTATTTAGGTTTTATCTTAGGTTAATTTTATTTTTTAGTTTTGTTTAGGTTTTATTTATTTTATTTTACTTTTTTTATTTTATTTATAAATTTAGGTTTATGTTTTAGTATGTTTTTATTTTATTATTTTATTATTTTATTTATGTTTAGGTTTATTTATTTATTTTATTTTTAGGTTTTATTTAGTTTAGGGTTAGGTTTTATAATTTTTAGAGTTTAGGATTTAGGGATTAGGGTTTAGGGTTTTAGGGTTTAGTGTTTAGGGTTTGGGTTTAAAGTTTAGTTTTTAATGTTTAGGCTTTAGGGTTTAGGTTTTATAGGGCATAGGGTTAGTGTTTAGGGTTTAGGGTTAGCTTAGGGTTTTGGGCTAGTTTAGGATTTAAGGTTTAAGGTTTTATGTTTAGGCATTAGATTTTACAATTTTTAGGGTTTAGGGTTAGTTTAGAGTTTAGGGTTTATGGTTTTAGGGTTTAGGGTTTAGGGTTTAGGGTTTAACATTAGGGTTACGGTTTAGGGTTTAGGATTTAAGGTTTAGGGTTTAGGGTTTCAGATTAGTTTAGCGTTTAAGGTTTAGGGTGTTTTCGAGTTTAGGGTTATAAGTTGTAGGTTTATGGTTTATGGTTTAGGGTTAGTTTTAGGGTTTAGGGTTTAGGGTTTTGGGTTTAGGGTTTAGGATTTAGAATTTAGGGTTTAGGATTTTGGGTTTTAGGTTTTGGGTTTTTTTTTCTAATTTAAGTAAACTAGGAGGTTTAGGTTTATTTAGTTTATTTTATTTTTTATTTTTTATTTAGGTTTATTTTTTATCTCTATTTTGTTTAGTTTATTTGTTTTAAGTTTAGTTATTTTAGTTTAAGTTTTTTATTTTAGTTTATTTTTTTGGTTTATGTGTAGGTTAATGCATATTTTTTAATTTAGTTTTATTTTCATTTTTATTTTTTAGGTTTAGGTTTTATTTTTCTATTTTGGTTTAGGTTTTTATTTTATTTTTTTTAGGTTTAGGTTTTTGTTTTTTATTTTAAGTTTATTTTAAGGTTTTATTTTATAGTTTAGGTTTAGGTTTTCTTTTAGTTTATTTTATCTTATTTAGTTTCAAGTTTAGGTTTAGTTTATTTTAGGTTTAGGTTTAGATTTTATTTATTTTAGTTTAGTTTATTTTAGTTTAGGTTTAGGTTTATTTTCTTTATTTTTAGTTTAGGTTTTTATTTTATTTTATTTTAGGTTTATTTATTTTATTTTAGGTTTTTTATATTAGTTTATTTTTTTAGGTTTAGGTTTAAGTTTAAGTTTATTTTTTAGCTGAGTATTATTTTTATTTTATTTTTTAGGTTTAGGTTTTACTTTTTATTTTTAGGTTCAAGTTTAGGTTTGTATTTTATATTTTTTGGTTTAGGTTTTAGGTTTTTCTTTTATGTTTATTTTTAGTTTTTATTTTTTAGTTTAGGTTTAGATTTAGTTTAGTTTATCTTGTTTCATTTAGTTTAGGTTTAAGTTTAGGTTTAGTTTATTTTAGGTATAGGTATAGGTTTTATTTATTTTAGTTTTGGTTTAAGTTTAGGTTTATTTTCTTTTGTTTATTTTATTTTCATATTAAGTTTAGTTTTTTTTTAGTTTGGGGTTAAGGTTTTATTTTTTTTTTATTTATTTTAGGTTTTTTTTAGGTTTAGGTTTTATTTTATTTTAGGTTTTTATTTTTTTATTTTACATTTAGTTTTAATTTTATTTAGGTTTTTTTTATTCTTAGGTTTATTTTATTTTTTAGTTTAGTTTAGGTTTTTATTTATTTTATTTTATTTTATTTTTTTACTTTTTTATTTTATTTTATTTTTAGGTTTAGGTTTATGTTTAGGTTTTAGTTTAGGTTTTCATTTTATTTTATTTTATAATTTTATTTAGGTTTAAGTTTTTTCTATTTTACTTTAGGTTTATTTAGTTTAGGTTTAGGTTTTTAGGTTTTAGGGTTTAGGGTTTAGGGTTTAGGGTTTTAGGGTTTAGGGTTTTATTATTTAGGGTTTAGGGTTAGGGTTTAGAGTTTAGGGTTTAGCATTAGGGTTTAGGGTTTAGGGTTTGGGTTAGTTTAGGGCTTAAGGTTTAGGGTATTTTTGGGTTTAGGGTTGTAAGTTGTAGGTTTATGGTTTATCGTTTAGGGTTAGTTTTAGGATATAGGGTTTAGGGTTTAGGGTTTAGGATTTAGAGTTTAGGGATTAGGGTTTAGGGTTTAGGGTTTAGGATTTCAGATTTTTTTCTAATTTTAGTAAACCAGTAGGTTTAAGATTATTTAGTATATTTTATTATTTTATTTTTATTTAGGCTTATTTTTATTTCTATTTTGTTTAGTTTATTTATTTTAGGTTTATCTATTTTCGTTTAAGTTTTTTATTTTAGTTTATTTTTTTGGTTTATGTGTAGGTTAATGCTTATTTTTTAATTTACTTTTATTTTCACTTTTATTTTTTAGGTTTAGGTTTTATTTTTTTATTTTTCAGTTTAGGTTTAGGTTTTTATTTTCCTTTTTTAGGTTTAGGTTTTCGGTTTTTATTTTAGGTTTATTTTAAGGATTTATTTTATAGTTTAGGTTTTGGTTTTCTTCTAGTTTATTCTATTTTATTTAGTTTCGCATTTAAGTTTAGTTTATTTTAGGTTTAGGTTTAGGTATAGGTTTTATTTATTTTAGTTTAGTTTATTTTAGTTTAGGTTTAGGTTTTTTTATTTATTTATTTTAGGTTTAGGTTTTTCTTAAAGTTTAGGGATTAGGTTTTTATTTTATTTTATTTTAGGTTTATTTATTTTATTTTAGGTTTTTTATATTAGTTTATTTTTTAGGTTTATGTTTAGGTTTAAGTTTATTTTTAGTTGATTTTTAATTTTATTTTATTTTTTAGGTTTAGGTTTTATTTTTTATTTTGAGGTTTAGGTTTAGCTTTTTATTTTATTTTTTTTAAGTTTAGGTTTTAGGTTTTTATTTTATGTTTATTTTTAGGTTTTATTTTTTAGTTTTGGTTTAGGTTTTTTTTTAGATTATTTTATTTCATTTAGTTTAGGTTTAGGTTTAGGTTTAGTTTATTTTAGGTTTAGGTTGAGGTTTTATTTATTTTAGTTTAGTTTAGGTTTAGGTTTATTTTATTTTATTTATTTTATTTTCATTTTAGGTTTAATTTTTTTTTTAGTTTGGGGTTGAGGTTTTATTTTTTTTAATTTATTTTAGGTTTTTTTTTAGGTTTAGATTTTTATTTTATTTTTTTTAGGTTTATTTTATTTTTATTTTACGTTTAGTTTTAGTTTTATTTAGGTTTTTTATTCTTAGGTTTATTTTATTTTTTAGTCTAGTTTAGGTTTTTATTTATTTTATTTTATTTTATTTTACTTTTTTATTTTATTTTAATTTTAGGTTTATGTTTAGGTTTTAGTTTAGATTTTTATTTTATTTTATTTTATGATTTTATTTAGGTTTAAGTTTTTTTTAGGTTTTATTTAGTTTAGGTTTAGGTTTTTCGATTTTTAGGGTTTAGGATTTATGGTTTTATTATTTAGGGTTTACAATTAGGGTTTAGAGTTTTTGGGTTTAGTGTTTAGTGTTTATGCTTTATGGTTTAGGGTTTAGGGTTAGCTTAGGGTTTAGGATTGGTTTACGATTTAGAGTTTAAGGTTTACAATTTAGGTTTTAGGGTTTAGGGTTTTTAGGGTTTAGGGTTTAGGGTTTAGGGTTAGTTTAGCATTTAGGGTTTAGAGTTTTAGGGTTTAGGGTTAAAATTAGTGGTTCAGGTTTATGGTTTAGGATTTAGGTTTAGTTTAGGGTTTAGGGTTTAGGGCTTATGGTTTTTAGGGTTCAGGGTTTAGGATTTAGTGTTGTAGGTTTAGGGTTTTTGGTTTATGGTTTAGGGTTTAGGGTTTAGGATTTGGAGTTTCGTGTTTAGTGTTTTTTTTAGTTAAGTAAATCGGTAGGTTTAGGTTTATTTAGTTTATTTAATTTATTTTTATTTATTTCAGTTTATTTAATTTTTTTTATTTTTATTTAGGTTTATTCCTTATTTATATTTAGTTTAGTTTATTTGTTTTAGGTTTATTTAATTTTGTTTAGGTTTTTCATTTTAGTTTATTTTTTAGGTTTATGTGTAGGTTTACACTTATTTTTTTTAGTTTAGTTTTATATTTATTTTATTTTATATGTTTTGGTTTTATTTTTTATTTTTAGGTTTAGGTTTAGGTTTTTATTTTATTTTTTGAGGTTTAGGTTTTAAGTTTTTTACTTTAGGTTTATTTTTAGGTTTTATTTTTTAGTTTAGGTTTAGGTTTTTTTTCAGTTTATTGTATTTTATTTAGTTTAGGTTTAGGTTTTATTTATTTTAGTTTAGTTTAGTTTAGGTTTAGGGTTATTTTATTTTCTTTATTTTAGGTTTGGGTTTCTTTTTAAAATTTAGGGTTTAGATTTAATTTTTAATTTATTTTTAGGTTTTATTTTTAGATTAATTTTTTAGGTTTAAGTTTTCAATTTATTTTATTTTTAGTTTTTTTATGTTTGGGTTTTATTTTATTTATGTTTTTATTTTTAGGTTTATTTTTTTTTGTTTAGTTTAGGTTTTTGTTTATTTTATTTTAGTTTTGTTTTTATTTGTTATTTTACATTTAGGTTTAGGTTAGGTTTAGGTTTTTTATTTTTTTTAAATTTTTTAGTTTTATTTAGTTTAGGTTTAGGTTTTTAAGTTTTTAAGGTTTAGGGTTTAGGGTTTAAGGTTTAGGGTTTAGGTTTGGGGTTTAGGGTTTAAGGTTTAGGGTATAGGGTTTAGGGGTTAGGATTGTAGGTTTAGGGTTTAGGGTTTAGGGTTTAGGTTTTGTTTGTGGGTTTAGTGTTTAGTATTTAGGGTTTAAGGTTTGGGGTTTATGATTTAGTGTTTTTATAGTTTTAGAGCTTTAGGGTTTATTTAGGGTTTAGGGTTTTATATAGGAGTTTAGGAAGTTTAGGCATAGGGTTGTATTAGGTTTATGATTTAGGTTTAGGGCTTAAGTTTTTTTAAATTAATTATATTTTTTTTTAGGAGTTTAGGGTTTAGGGTTTATAGTTTTTAGTTTAGGGTTTAGGTTTAGAGTTAAAGTTTAGGGTTTAAATTAGTTTATTTATAGTTTAGGGTTTAGGATTTTGAGTTTAATTTAGGGTTTAAGTTGAGTTTTTTTTTAAATTAAGTAAACCATAGGTTTAGGTTTTAAGTTTATAGTTTAGAACTTAGGGTTTAAGGTTTAGGGTTTAGTTTAGAGTTTAGGGTTTAAGTTTAGGTATAGGTTTAGAGTTAGGATTGTAGGTTTAGGTTTAGGGTTTAAACTTTAAGGTTTAGTTTAGTTTGAGTTTAGTGTTTAGTGTTTTAGTTTTAGGTTAAGGTTTAGGAGTTTTGTAGATTTAGTATTTAGGGTTTAGGTTTTAGCTTTAGGGTTTAGGTTTAGGGTTTAAGATTTATGATTTAGTTTAGCTTAGGGTTTAGAGCATAGGTTGTAGGTTGAGGTTTATGATTTAGGGTTTAGGATTAGCTTAAGTTTTAAAATTATATTTTTATTTAGGGTTTAGGGTTTAGGCTTTTATAGGGTTTAGGGTTTAGAGTTTAGGGTTGTAGGTTAAGGATTTAGGGTTTAGGTTTTAGTGTTAGCTTTATGGTTTAGGGTTTAGGATTTTGAGTTTAGGGTTTAGGGTTTAGGGTTCAGGGTTTTTCTTAAATGAAGTAAACTAGTAGGTTTAGGTTTATTTAGTTTACTTAGTTGATTTTTTATTTAGTTTTGATTATTTAGTTTAGGGTTTAGGAAACTAAAAAATAATACCTAAAAATTAACCTAAAACCTAAACCTAAAAAAATAAAATAAAATTCTAAACCTGAACCTAAAAATAAAAAATAAAACCTCAACCTAAAAAATAAAGAATAAAGTATTATATTATGTCTACTATTTAAGAATTACTTCTAGTTATCAATAATAAAAAAAGAATAAAGTATTTTATATAATTTGTTCTAATTTATCAAGTGTAAAAGTGATAGTTATGAGTTTGAATATTCTTTTCATTACTTAATATTATTAAGGATAGAATGCCAATGAATTTATGTGTAACTATTAATGATAGTGGATCTGATATTGTACTTAGAGATTATTGATTATAAAAAAAGATACATATTCTTTACCATCCACTTTTAGGAGTAATTTCACTTCCTTTCTTTTGGTTGATGTATTTTTTCCTTCTATTTAGTTTAGGTTTATGTTGTATTTGTAGGTTTATTTTTTAGGTTTAGGTTTTATTTAGTTTTATTTTATTTTATTTTTATTTTAGGTTTAGTGTTTATTTTATTTAGGTTTTTTATATTTTAGTTTATTTTAGGATTTTATTTATTTTATTTTAGTTTAGTTTTTATTTTTTATTTTATTTTCTTTTTTTAGGTTTTTGGTTTAGGTTTTAGTTTATGTTTTTATTTTATTTTATTTTTTATTTTATTTTTTGTTTAGGTTTCCTTATTTATTTTTTTTTAGGTTTTATTTAGTTTAGGTTTGGATTTTAGCTTTTTTAGGGGGGTTTAGGGTTTAGGTTTTAGGTTTTTATTTTAGGTTTATTTTTAGGTTTAATTTTTTAGTTTAGGTTTAGGTTTTTATTTTTAGTTTATTTTTTTTAGTTTAGGTTTAAGTTTAGGTTTATGTTTTATTTATTTTAGTTTAGTTTATATTATAATATGTTTAAGTTTATTTTACTTTTTTTAGGTTTAGATTTTTTTAGTTTAGGGTTTATTTATTATTTATTTTTAGGTTTATTTTTTTATGTTTAGGATCTTTTTAGTTTTATTTTATTTTATTTTATTTTAGGTTTATTTTTTTTTTATTTTATGTCTAGTTTTTATTTTATTTAGGTTTTACACT
>JAKCPB010001404.1:2500-85915 GCA_021442155.1 Cymbidium sinense | reverse complement strand
GAGATATGATGCTTTCAACATTTTAGACCCTCTAAATCCTAGCATAAAGCAAGAACAATATTTTCAAGCAAGGCGGCGAAATACAAGATTCTTGTATTGACAGCAAGCAAAAAGAGCGACACATGGCTCATGTGAAGAGAATTGTGAAGGGCTGGTCGAGATTTGTGGCTATGCAATGTGGTTTAGATTTTGAGGCAGTTTGATTCACTAGAAACGCATCAATAATAAGTACACTTAGCAAATAAATTAAAACACAAACAATTGAAGCACCCAAAGCATAAAACAAATCATAATTGAAACCTAAACACGGCTTACATGTTAAAGATGAAAAGATATAGAAGTTGAAGGCTTTAAGAACATACCATCCAATAAGCGAAGAGCTACCATTCTAATGTCACCTATATCTTTGCAACATTTGAGCAAACCCATCGAGAAGCATCCACGAGGACCTTAATCCAATCGAAATACAACTGATGATAAAAATAAATAAATAAATAAATTAGAATATTCATATTCAATCAATTAAGAGATCTAAAATGATTAAAAAACTTTCAAACCACTACTCCATAAGAGCGAAAATGGACTCGATCAAAGCGAAGATCTGGCGATCATCAACATAGATCTCAAATCTCAAAGCTTGCCAAAACCAAGAAAGTTGTCCTCATCACATAAAGGCACATCACAGAAACTAAAATGCTGCTCAAGCACATAACAACAATTGCGAAAGACACAATCAATAGCTGAATATTGATAAATGTCTCATAATAATTTGAGCTGATATACTAACAAAAAGTTCAACATGATAACCAGTCTTTTCTGTTTCTATTAAACGGGATAAGTTTGCAAAACAGCACGGGATCAAAAAAGCACTTTCCTTGGAAAAATATAACCATCTGCTACATATAGAGCACACGACAACAACAACAACAACAACAAGCCTTTATCACACTATGTAGGGTCAACTACAAGAATCCTTCTTCTCTATTGTGTCCTATTGTAGAGAGCACACCACATTCTTAAACTTGCCTCTGAACTTTAATCTTTCTTGATTACATCTTCTACTATGGCTCTTCCCAATACTCTCTATGATAAGAGTAGAACTTGAGATAGAATATTCTCCATGTTGTCTCGAATGTTCTCACTTAAAATCGGTCTCATACATCATTTAGCTTTATTTTGATGCTACGATGAATTATTCATTGCAATCACCATTGTAGGCAAACTTTCCGATAAAGATGACAACAAGATTAGTGTATTGATCTTATCTTCAAAGTGATATCAATGGAGCTCAATTGATTTGTAATCACATTGAACTCGTTGATGTGGTCAGCAACAATCCACTTTCTCTCATTTTTAAATTAATTAAGCAAAGCATGAAAAATAACTTATTTGATGCTGATGGCTTCTCATATATGTTGGTTAGAGCATTCATTAAATTGGTCATCTTCTTCTCTTTGATAATGTTGAAAGTAACATTTCGTCAATGTCGTGAATCACACCTGCACAGCTCATTTTCTCTGGCTTCCGACTTAGAAGAGATTCATGCAACTTACTTTAGTATAAATAATCATTTATCTGCATCTTTTAGAAATTTTACCCTTGAACTTATTAGTTGGACATTCCTTTATCAACCACCTTTTTTCTTTTTAATAAAATCTTGTTATGATACTAGTTGTTGGGAGTTTAAGAGAAAGAGAGGAGAGAAAGAAAGTACAATCTCACACACAAAAGAGAATATAAGAAGATTTAAGTGGTTTAGCATCTTGTCCACATCCTCGATCACACTAATATCTCACTATATTTCTCTCTTACGAGGAGCTTAGGAGAAACATAAATTTTTGGATGCCTCATCCCATGGATTTCGACCTTTTAAAACTAAGGTGAAGGGGTATATTTTGAGGAGAAATAATTTTAAATAAACATCTAGTCCAATTTAAATTTTTTTAAAAACTAAAAGAATATAAATTTTATTGCAAACAAAATAATAATACAAAGACCTAAAAAGGGAATTTCTCAAAGCTAATGCTCTAAGAGCTAAAATACCTAAAGAGAAATTCCCCAAAAAGCAAAAATAAAATAAGAAAAAGAAAGACAAAACAACTAAGAGAATAACTATAGAGCTCCAAACCTGCAAAGAATTTGTAAGAAAAACTCAAACAAATGAACATAATAAAGGAATAAGGGAAGGAATATAGTCTCAAGCTCGTCAAAATCCAACTCAGGTGCAACACCATATGAGCATCAAACTTTATTAAGAAGGTTACAATCACAATAATAATGACCAAAGAGCTAAAGAGAAACATCAAAGCTATCACAACCAAGAAGAAGAGTACCCTTACCAGAAAAAAACTAGCCAGCATGAAGACAACATGATTGAAAAGCGGGATAGCAAGGCATCCCAACAGCAGACAATCAACACCAGCAAAAGGAAAATTTTAAAACTGAAGAGACCAGAGGCCAAGACCAAAACCATAAGAAAAAGCGCCACCAAACCAAACACAACCTACCAAGGCAGGAACCAACCAAAAGCCAACCCAATCAACCACCAAGGCCACCACCACCAGACACCCCACCAGGCACAACAGAGACCCACAGCAAACAACCCCTCAAAACCAAACCAACAACAGGCCCTCAAAGTAAAGAAGGCTCAGAATATAAAAACCCAGAGAACAAGCAATCCAACCTGAGCTAAAAAAGAACAGAACATAACCAGCAAGCCAGCACAGTAGCCCACCCAACAAAAGACAAACATCACTAGCAGAAATGAACCCCACAATACCAAAGAGAACAATAGGCCAAAACGAGATACAAAAAAATGATGATTCACAAAATGAATTCACATATTAGGGAGATAAATCCAAATCGGAACGATTGGAGATTCTTCCTTGATATCGAAATAAGGAGTCTATTTAAGCAACCGCATTTGGTAATTGAAAACAAAATAAGAACGACGCAAAAAAAATACGAGAATAGTCCAAATCGTTCGTCAACTGAATCAAAACGTCCGCGGATCAATCAAGCCAACTGAAAAAATACCTAAAAGTTTCAAATTATGGAAAAACGAACGAATCTTATCAAGATTAGATCGCCGTAAAGCAAATTTTTTAACCAATGTAAATTCATACGATTTAGCCAATTTCTCACATTCACATCCGAACACATGATCGCAAGAATTCCTCTAAAAGAAGTTGAGATAAGTTCAAGAGACTCACAAGGGCCGCCATCCTTACAAGTAAGCACGTTCTTAAAGGATTTAGAAGCCAACGACCCATTGGAATCCGAAACCCCCAAAATTCCAAATGCCCTAGCAGGAACATCAAAACCCGAAGGTTTACCCAAGGATTAGCTACTACCGAAGCCATAGATGAAGAACACGCATTCTTTTCAATGGCCAATGGCCGAGCGAATCGACGGAATAAGGAGAAATCGAAGCAAGAAGCTTCAAAATCTCTAGACAAAGGCACGTGGACAAGACGAAAACAAGAATTGCCATAGCACGAAAGTAAGAGTTAGCGACACCACTAATTATAAATTTTAAATATAAAATAATTCAATTTTGATGATCATATAATTTGACAAAAAAATATATATATATAAAATTTAACTTTTTGTTTAACTTTGACTCTACATTTAACATTAACTTAGGAATTATTTAAGATCAATTTTATTTTGTGGTTTTTATTTTTATTTTTATTTTTATGTTACTTTTAAAATATAATTGTTTTGTGTATTTTTTTTAAATGTTCTTATTTATTATTTTCAAAAATAAATAATATTAATTTTAAAAATACTCAAAATAACTTTGAGATGTTTTGAATATTTTTAGAAATAATAATTATCATCAAATATATTTTATTTTAAAATAAAATAAAATAAAATATAAAATATAAAAGTGATCTCAAATTACTTTTAACATGATTAAATTTGATTATTATACGACAAAGAAAATAAAACAAAATAAAACAAAAAAATTCAAAATAAACTTCAAAAGGTGTGTGTTTATATATTATATATATATAAATTTATAAAACAGACTTGAATAAAATGATTTAAAGAATAAATAGCTAAAGTGATGGAACCAATATATCAATTAGCTTCGTAGCAAATACTAATCAAATCATCAGTAAGAATTTAGAAGAAAAGATTTAGATCAACATTAAAAATTTAGAAGTTTAATTAAATCATGACAGTATAATAAATATTTAAATTACTTAAATGATTTAATGATGGTTATTATATATTATAAAAATAAAATACATAATTTAATATAAAATATTCAAATGATATAACATAAATTTAGATTCAAAGATCAATATTTAAATAATAGAAAATTATAAATAGAAGTGCCATTTTGTCAAATTTATGATAAATTATATGATTACTCTTCTCTTTATATTATCATGATAATTTTATTAAATGATACAAAAATTTTTATTTTTTAGAGTTATTAAATTCTTAAAATTGAAGATAATATATTAAATCAAATAAATATATTTTAAATATATTAAAATAATTAATTTTAGTATATTTAAAATTATTATATAAATTTTTAAATATAATATTTTAATATAAAATATTATATTATATTTATTTATTTTTTTTTTAATTTTTATTAATTAAATTTTTTATATTTATTTATCATAAATTTATATTTATATTTTTTAATTAAATAATTTTAAATTAATTAAATATATTAATCATTTTATATTTGATATATTTTTTTTTTTATTTTTTTGATAAAAATATTAAAAAAAATATATAATTTTTAAATTTTTCTAATCATAATATTTGACGATATTTAATAAAAAATAAAATTAAAATATCAGCAATAAAAATTTATTTATAAATTTTTTATTAAATTTTTATTTTTAAAATTACCATATTAAAATTAATTTTTTAATCTAATTAAAAATATTATATAATTTTATCATAATTAAGTTATTATGTAAATTATATTTTAATATAATTTAATTTATTTAAATTTGTCAATAAATTCTAATTAAATTTTAATTTTTGATATTCTGATATATTTTATTATATACTTACTTTAAAAAAAAAAATTACCATGAATATTTATTTTTTATATTTGAATTGAAAAAATAAAAATAAAATATATTTAAAAAAAAAAAATAAATAAAATGAAATAAGTAATATAATATATTTAAAATATATTAAAATAATTAATTTTAGTATATTTAAAATTCATTCGATTTGAATAAATTTTAAATATCATTAATATAAAATATTATCATTTGTAATCATCGTTCGTTAATTGTTAATTCATAATTAATTAACTTATATTATATTTATCTATCAAATAAATTGATATATTTATAAAATTTTTAATTAAATAATTTAAATTAATTCAAATATATTACATCCATTTTATATTGTATATATTATTTATTTTTATTTTTTTGCATCCAAACAAGTCATTTAATAAAAAATATGATAATTTTCACCTACAAAGTTTTCAAAGCGTAAATTCGTATACATCCATCAAGAGAATTCACTGGTTAAAATATATCATTTGTACAAATTTATTTTGAATTTATAGATTTAATTCAATCTATTATCTTTCTATCTCTATGAGCTCTAAATTAATTACTAATTATTTGTATCTAATTAACCAAATATTGGTATAATTTATCATAATTAAGTTATTATGTAAATTTAATATTTGCAATTATAATTTAATTTATTTAAATTTGTCAATAAATCTCTAATTAAGTTAACCTTTCTTCCCGATATTCTAATTAATATAAAATTTTATTATATACTTATTTTAAAATAAAGTGCATGAATATTTAGTTTTTTTGACATATTTGACATGAAAAAATAAAGATAAAATATACTTTAAAAAAAATGACATGCCGAAAATAAAATTCCAATAGCTACAATGATGTATATTTTAAATATATAAAATAATTAATTTTACTTTTAAAATTATTAATTTAATAAATTTTAAATATATGAATAATTAAAATAATTAGTAATATAAATTTTTTTAATTAATTTTATAAATATACTTAAAATACATTTGTTAATCTTTACATAAATTAAATAAAATATAAATATAATGTTTTATAGTCAAATTCTTGAAACATAATTTAAGATGTCATTATTTATAAATCTATATCAAATAAAAAATCATAAAATTCAAGATTATTTACAAATTTAAAATTATATAAATATTATCAAAATAAATATAATAAATAATAATAAAAAAAATTTTTAAATATGTTTTATAATCAAGGAAGGAAGGAATCAAACAAGGAAAAGAAAAGATCAAACATAAAAAGAAGAGAAAAGATCAACAAAAGAAAAAAAATCAACAAAAGAAGAAAAGAGTAACAAAAAGAAAATTAAAGAAGAAAAGATCAAACAAGAAAGAAGAGGAAAATCAAAGGAAAAAAAAATCCAAGGAAGAAAAGGAAAAATCACACAAAGAAAAAGCAATAAAAAATTAAAGCAAAGATTATTAACAGATTTTTAAAAATAAATAAATTGTAAACAATTATTATAACATCTATGTATGATTACAATTTTATTATTTACATTATTTGTAGATAATTAATTTTAAGATTTTATAAAAATTAATTTTATTAACTTTTTTTTTTTTTTTTTTATTTTATAAAATTATTTCTTTGATATCTTTAATTATTATCTTATTTAAATAATTTATAAATTTATTTATTTTTTAAAATAAAAATCTAATATAAATTTATTATCATCATTGTAAATTTATTTTAATCAAAAATTATTAATAATTTATTAATTAAATTAGCTTATATTATATTTTTTCAAATAAATTGATATATTTATATAAATTTTAATTAAATAATTTAAATTAATTCAAATATATTACATCCATTTTGTATTGTATATATTATTTTTTTTATTTTTGCATAAAACAATCATTTAATAAAAAAAAATATGATAATTTTCTACAAAGTTTTATTTTTAACTCTCATTATCTATCTATTGTAAAAGAATAATAAGTTAAAATATAATTATAAACTTATTTGATAAAAATTTAGATCTTTAAAGTCTTTTCTTTTATTTGTGATTAAATTCTCAAATATCAAAAAAAAATTATTTATTTATTTTAGGAAAATATAAATTTCTATGAATCTATTAAAATTAATTACTAATTATTGTATCTAATTATAAATATTCTAATTTATCATAATTAATTTATTATGTAAATTTAATATTTCATATAATTTAATTTATTTAAATTTGTCAATAAATCTCTAATTAAGTTAACCTTTCTTTATATTCTAATTAATATAAAATTTATTATACTTATTTTAAAATAAAGTGCATGAATATTTAGTTTTTTGATATATTTGACATGAAAAATAAAGATAAAATATACTTTAAAAAAAAATGACATGAAAATGAAATTCATAGCCTATTTGATGTATGTGTGTATATATAAAAGGATATGCTCTCTGTATCCTATAATATTATTTTACTTAATCAAATAAAAAATGAATTCTTACAGTTTATAAAATTTTTAACTAAATAATTAAAATATTTTAAATATATTAATTTCACTTTATATTACATTTTCTTATATTACATGTCAAATTAGATATAAATTTATAGGAAGAATTTTTCAGGTAGAAATTCGATTGATACACTAATTTTAGTGATTATTATAATCATTATTTTTTATCTTAGAGAAAGTTATTCATTATAAAAAAAAGATGTGCATTATGATGCATTATATGACTTTAAAAATAAACTTATATATTATATATTATATATATATATATATATATATATATATATATATATATATATATATATATATATATATATATATATATATATATATATATATATATATATTCAAAATATTGTCATGAGAAATTTTTATTCTTGATCTCAGCATAGGAAGGAGGAGTTAGAAACTTCCATCAAAAAGGATGTTGAGAGATCACAAATCTCACCGAGTTCTTCATTTAAGATTTTAACATAAAATACAACCTTTTCATTATTAAAATATTTATATAAGTTAAAACACTCCAAGATGTCTCTTTGAAATAAGCACTGAAAATTGTCATTATAATTGAACTCGTCATTTTCACCATAAATGTCAATCTTTTCTGATGAGATATTAAAAACAATATGATAATTAGATCTTCTTTTTGATGACTTTGCAACAAATGCAACATTTGATTGATAACATACAACACTAAACATAATAAATCACATCATCGGCATCTACAATTATAAAATACCACAAACATATAATACAACAAGTCTCATAAGCTTTGACTTTTGATGAGTCCATATAATGAGTCTTTTTTTTTTTTCTTCCTTGATTACATCAATTCCTTGGACAAAGAACTATTTATGAAGAGTTATAATTCATAGAAGCTCTAGGTTTAGGCTTTTCAATTCTTAAGTCATCCAAATATCCTCACTTTGTCTATCCTTCTATCATTAGGAACCTTTGAACAATGCTTCTAATGGTGTTTTATATGATGACATCCTCGCTTTAAAGAATTTTAGCATGATAGGTGCATGCAATGATTTATATTTTCATAAATTTGGAGGTTAGATAACTCCTTTAAATAATATTAGATGAATCACATGAAGAACATTGAAAATATGGCTAATAAATATGTGAGGGGACAATTGAAGAACATAGCTAATAATTTTAAATGGCTCACATGTCATCACTTGTAACTTCTTAAATTTTGTGGAAGGAAATTTTGGGAATTTTAAATGTGGGCTCACATATAAATTTAACATTATATTGTATTTTTTAAACCTATTAATTTTGTGATCAAATAAAGATTAATAATTTTTTAAACTTTTGAGATATCTTTATTAATTTTATATAGAATTATCATGATAGACCACATTTTATTTTATTTTTATGATGTCTATAATATAAAATATACTCAATAAATAAATATATTTCAAGAGTGGGTTTTATTTTCCTCAATCTCATCTTGAGTGAAAGATGGCTCTCTCTCTCTCTCTCTCTCTCTCTCTCTCTCTCTCTCTCTCTCTCTCTCCTCTCTCTTTTCACAATTTTAGAGTGGAAGGCCAAAATTCCATCAATAACTCTTCATAGATTGCCAAAATTCACGCATAGCTCTTTATTATTAAATCTTCTTTTGACATGAGATCAGGATAGATAAATTTATTTTATTTTCATATGTTTCAGTGGTATAGCTTATCATATTGAATGGTTGAAATGACTTTTCCTTAATCTTTTATTGATTAGTTGAAAATTTTAGATTAAAGTACAAGATTTAAAATTTTTTAGCAAATAATTTGGCCATATGCATGAAATATCAATAGCCTTTAAAAGGCTTTTCTATTATTGATTTTGAGTAAAACAATATAGCTAAAATTTACTTTATATGTTGATCACAATTTCAATTTTTATTTATGTGAACAATATGTTTATTCTCGTCTTTATGATTTCAATTTGAGAAATAAAATTCACATTCCATCATATGAATTTGATTCAAACATGCTTCATCTTTTATTTTTTAAAATTTTGAGAATTTTGTAAGATTATGATTAATGTTTATAATTATTTTTCTTATTATTATATATTTAAAAATGAAAGAGAAGAACCATTTTTTCAAAATTGATGCATTAAATCCTGTAAAGATGAATGTTGTATTTGCATCATTTCATGAGTAATTAATTTCCATAGTCTGTTATTTCTTAAACAATATTATATCAATTATAATAAATGTTTTACACCATTTATTGCATTTATAATATAAATATTTCGTATAAAGATATATATATATATATATATATATATATATATATATATATAAACGTTTATATATTTTATTTAAAGCATGATTAGGTTTTCTTCTGTTCCTTTAATTTGGTGGGTTTTTTATTACTGAGTTGGACAAAGCCCATTTAATGTTAGTTACATTAACTCCATTGTTTAGATTTTGGATCTAAGGTTGTACATATTTAAACTGTAAATTATTTTGTTAATTATACATTAAATGCAAATGATTGATATTATTTTATATAGCTTATTAAATTTTCTTTCAAGCAAAAAATAGTTTATATGCATACATTTTATTTAGCATCCAAATTAAACTAATTAAATTAATATAAATCAATTTTTTATTTATTAAGATAGTTTCTAAAGTTTGTATTGTTGTCAATTGTTTGAAGTTAGTATAAATTAAAACAATTATTAGATTGACATAGTTGATATTCATTATTTCAAAATAATTAGTGAAATAATATGCCACCAAAATGACATCTATTATATCAATTTATTTAATTTTAAATATATAAATATTACATAAAGATTATATTTAAATCTTGCAAAAAATAATTGGCTAAAGGAAGATTTTTTTTTGTCTGCTACATTACTATGATAAATTTATATATGCAATGATATGTCGATCAAAGATAGCGTATATCAGAATTTATTATCAATATTTATTGATTGTAATTTAAAATATCATTTACAAATTATTATTTATGTAAAGATTAAATTACAATGTTGTTATGTATCTTATATTAAATTTTATTTTTATTTGAACATAAATTTTCTTGATATTTTGTTTGCATTATATATATATGGATATAACAATATTGTTAATTATAAGTATTTTTTGTTCATTAATGTTTCTATATCTGTCAATTTGAATAATATTTCAATGCTCAGATAACTTTAAGAAATGTAAAGAGCATATCAATATTTGGGTGTATGGATCTTGATTATGCGATTACTAAGCGTTCGCTCTTATTGCAAAAAGCAATATTGAATAAATAACTTTGAAAAGTGTAGCGTTCTAAATTATAGTCTTATGATCATGAAGCATTCCATTCAAATCATAAGATGCAATGCAAAGGAATGTGTTATTGTTTAAGTCAAATAGTAGAATATTTTGTTAGTTCAAAGGTTGAAGTGAGTCTTATTCTTAGTAAACTCATTTACGTAGTATAAAGACAATGAAAATATAAAAGTATATTATGGAGATATGTCTAATTTTGTCACTAAAGCGACTAAAATTAAGATGTATAATGACATTCTTGTGCACTTAGTTTGATCTCTCTTCCGCACAATTTAATCTTTAAGATAAATTATAATACTCAAAAGAAAAATAGACTCTTAATGAGCTCATTGCTTTGTGCAAGAAGAAAGAGATTAAACATGACAAAATAGAAATTGCTACAGTTACACTTGTGGCATTGTTACTAAAGAAAAAGATTTATAAAGGCAAAAGAGACAAAGGACTTCTGACATAGTGCAAGAAACAATATAATGTTGTTAGGTGAGAATGATCCGATTTTGAGCGATCCGATGGCTCGAAATCTGAATATTTTATGATGGCTCAATTGATCAGCTTCGTAGACATTGCTTTCGAGCCAGCTCGGATCGAATGTGAATCGAGCTCGATCCGGCTCGAAAGCAATTCGAGCCAGCTCGGATCGAATGTGAATCGAGCTCGATCCGGCTGACGCAATTCATCGCTCATTTTGATGGTTTAGCTTGATTTTGACTTTTGCTCAATTAAAAACGAAATGGCTCATTTTGATTTAAGTAGCTCAAACTTAACACAAAGAAAAAAATTCACATAAATTGAAATTTGCTTGAATTTACTATATAAAATTGAAATTTAAATCAATATAACAATTACATTGTACATATTTAATTGTGTTTAGCCAATACAAAAAATCAAGTTTACAATATAAATAAAAAGACAATATCAAGAGCACATATTTAAATTGATTATCGGGACTCAGAGAGTTATAATCATCTTCAAGTATTTACAATATATACAAATTTTTATTGTAGACTCAGTTCTTGCGGCCATCCAATAGCCATTAAAAAGAAAACTCCAAAATAGATTTTGCGACCATCCAATGAGAGCCACCATGATGGATCAGAATTTTTTGTTGGAAGAAACATTAGAGAAGTAACAAATCTACAAGCATCTAGGTAAAAGAGTTAGCAACAAAGCAATATAGATCAAATTAAAGGTGAAAATAGAATAAAATGAGTGAATTATAGAAGATCTAATGAGAGGACTTACAAATTTGGGCAATACATAAACATCAAACTTCCAATAAAGGTTACATCACGAGTGCTACTACCAAAAGATGAGTGAAATCAATCCTTCATTTACATACGAGTTGGCTTCCATTTGGAGTTGATATGGTCTTTAATACAGCATACACAATAGAAAAGAAGCGATAGATCGGAATGGTAAATGCCACCCACCCCATATAAGATATGTATCACCAAATAATGCCCAAGTCATGAATGCACCAACAAAATCCCAAACTAGAAAATTGGGCACATCCACCATATTAATAATAAAACCACAACAATAAATATACATATCAAAGAGAATCAAGCAAAAAATAGTAAAATTTAGAAAAAATCAAGACCACAACTAAAGGGGTGAAATACACTACAATCATCGAGTAAAGACCAAGCTTGAATCCAAAAATAGAAAGCCATTGCAATACATATTTTAATAGTCCCTTGATAATAACATGATAACAATAATAATTGCACAAGTTTAATAGATCCAAAGGCATAGATCGATGATTATCAATGTGCAATTAAAACAAGGAACCATCCACAAGAGCAACCACAAAAAACTAGCTGACATAATATCTAGAAATAGCATGCTTGGTAAAACCAAAAGCAAAATAATCAGCGAACGACAATGATGGGAAAATAAGACAAGCGGCCATACACCCACAAGAAAAATAGAGAGGACTTATCTAAGATATTTATAAATAGTAAGAGGACTTATACGAAAGATATTTCCAAAACCGTAATGTGACAACAGAATATATCTTATTTGTAAATAACTTGTTGTCTCAGTATAACGAGATTATCCACTAAAATAGAATAAGAAGATCATTATTGTCCCTCTAGCCTTCAAGCGACCCTCCCATGTGGCCATACATCAAACTAAAAAGTTGAACACCACAAAAAAAACCATACCATACATCAAACTAAGCCATCTCGGATGTAATAATTCAGGAAGCTCATATAATCTTGTATTCTCTTCCAATAAAACATTAAGTAAGAGGACTTAAAATGCAAATGAAAGAATAGTTTCTTATCTCACTCATTGATCCCATGTTGTATTTTTTATTTTATTTTTTCCCTCAAAATACTAAGATGATTGGTATTTTTTGGTGACATAAGACGTTGAAAAGTATCAACTTCAATTATGAAAATGCAAAATGATTTCAAAAGCTCAAGAAAGTTCTTCAACTATTAAAATGTGCAAATAATACTCAACATAATTGAAACAAGTCTTCCAACCTTATATTTTCATGATTGAAAAAACTACAATAAATATAGAAATAACATTGTAAAAGTACAAAAATTGAAAGTAAGCCACAATTTTTAAAATACTTTAAACATTGCAATTTGGTAAGCCACAATTTCAAAATAAAGTATTTTGTCACTAAGTGGTCTCAAATTTTTCATTGACCAAACCAATATATTAAAAAATCAAAATTGACCATATTGTAAAACTAAAAATCGTAATTTCTCAAAATCATCTCAATATAATTTTAGCATTGGGTATCCAAAATTAAAACAAGCGTTAATTTTAAAATTTATACATAAAACAATAATTACAACTTACAACTTACAAGCATATTGTGAAAGGAAATGTTACCCTCGTGAAATTCAAATTTGTGAATCCACACTCAAGCTTCAATTAGCTAAGTTTTCTTTATTCTAAGATAATGAAAGAAGGCGTTGTTTTTTATTGAAAAATTAAATAGAATGTAAATTCACTATATAAAAAAATAGAATGATGAAAACATTAAGCACTTTTAAATTTTGTATGTCAATCAATTTTCTTCACATTATCCAATGTTTTAGGTGAAATAGAACTTATAATCACTAAGCACCACGACCACACTAAAGGCATATAGTTATTGGAATTGAAAAATATCTTTTGTCTTTGATAGTGTCTTGTACTTCATGGCGGACATTTTCCTAATCTAAAATATCAAATTTTGAATCGACATTTAACACAAGCTTCAAGTATATCTCTAGTCAATTTCATGGAACTAAAAGGCATAGAGTCTATAAAATCATACAACATAGCCATCGACAAAATGTGACTTCCTTCTATTGTAGATGTTGATTCACTTGTATAGTAAGTGCTCTATATTTTCTTTAGTTGTATGTTTATCAACACATAGAAAGTAGAGCTCAAATAATTTTTTGTTTCTTTGTCCTTTTCTCATCAACAATATCATTACCATAAATCATGGGTAGTAATAATTAATGGCAAATAATTTCATTAGGATCTAGAATGCATGCAATTGAGAATACAATGAACAATCACGTACTTATCAAATTTTTCCTTCATAGTGCTTGCCATATTAGAAATGAAAAGATTATGAGATAAATATTCTCATCTAAGGTCTTCTTAATTAATATTAGATTTAGAAGAAATTTGCGGTGGGATAGTTAGATTCAAAAAATTTGTTATTCGATGAAAAATGTGAATTCTCTAATCTTATCAAATTGATTCCAATCTTCCTGGTAACCATATGTAATTAAGATCTCACAAAGCATATTAGAAAAATAGTCTTATAGTAAAATGCACTCATATTTGTATGTTAGTTCCAATGTGAACATCAATGCATAGTGACTTTGTTGTTGATAAGCCAACCTGTCTAGCAATCTCACCAAATTTGTATAAGCGACTAGGAGATCACTTTACAAATAAGATTGATTCTCTTACCTTTTCAATTATATTACTAATTTCTTTTAAGCCATCTTGCACCATTAGATTTAAAATATATGGACAATAACATGAAAGAAATCCCCATTACCATAAATCAGATCTAGTAAATAATGCTTTCGGTTTCTATGCCACATCATTTGATGATGCATTATCCAAAGTTATAGTGTTGATTTTATTTTGAATACCCATTGCAAATTTGAAATCAGATATCACTCTTGTAGGAGGATCTAAATCACTAAAATTGATTATCTGCAATTTCTAATCAAACTAATATAATGCACTTTGTGAGACACATATAATCAATTGTTTGGCTTGATGTCCAAAATTAGTAAAGAAGCTGTCTCAGTTAATTTTGAACTTTTTAAGTTTTTCTTTTTCCACTTCATACACTTTCATGCACTCTTCTTTGACACCAAATCTAGAAATTTTATGGTAGTTTGGATTCATAGATTTCATCAAAATATTAAACCATAAATGTTCAATTTCATAAAGGGATATTCATGAACAATGATCATCTTACAATATTTTTTAATTCTATGATCATAAGCGGTTGAAACACACAAACTAATAATCGGTTCTTGGTCCCAGTTATAGGATCAAAAAACTTTTGTCTCTTTTCTCTAACACTATTTTTTGTAGTGATTCATTTTGTAATGTTTCAATGTGATGTAGTACCAGTTTTTTGTTTAACATAAGACTTAACACAATAATTGCATTTGTACTTTTGTATGATTTTTCCTTTTTTAAAGGATATTTGGTAAAATGTTGTCAAACTTTAACATTGCCTTTTACCTTCTATCATCTATACAAGTAATTTCATCAACACTATCAATATTATTTTGGCTTTCATGAGGTTGAGTTGAGAAACTATTTGATTTGCTTTGAGTGACTTTCCATTATATCTATACAAATATAATATGATTCAATTATAAACTCCATATAATTCAGTAAATAATTGTAATTTGTATGTGAATCGATTTTAAGAGTTTACAAGAAAGCTTAATATAACATCAACCACATGTAATTTAAGATGTTATTTAAATAAATCAGTTGGTTCGGATATCTTATAATTGTAACTTAGGTACACTACTTTCACCTTCATCAATAAATACCATGTTGAAAATAAGGTTCAATGAGTAAATGATTTTCATTAAACTTAAAAAAATTTTTACAAAATTAATAAGTCACTTATTTGATAATAACATGTAATAAAAAGGTGATAAATTAAATAAAAATTTCAAATTCGATTTTAGCCTCTCTGAGTCACCAACACAATGATTTTCTTCACCATCCTAAATAAGACCACAACAATAAATATATAACTGAATTGTTGGCTAAAAGGACAATCCACATGATTAATTTTAAGATGAAATAAATATAATCTTTCTTTCACAAGATGTACATGAGAAATGGTACCACAAAGAGACAAGCAAGTATTTATCCAATATAGCAAGATGCATGAACCACATATATTCCTGTAGAAGCCAAAATGCATGTAATTTGTCAAAAAAATCTTGATTTTGGAGAAAAAGGAAAAAAAAGTTCATAGATCTTATATTCGAACCACTCCATATAAGGATTCATAACCTAGAACATTCAACTATTCAAGCTAAATCAACCATTGAAAAATATTTAGGCATTAAAATTTATCCACATATTTATGCATGGACCACACCAACTCTATGTTTCAAAACTTTTAACTTCTTGAAAGTTGCATTGTAAAAACCCACAATAATCCCATAGGTAAAGAAACAAAAAGCTCTTCATTAACACCATTCAAGTCTCGGACTCTCATACTGATATACAGGTTTATCTTTGAAAATAAGTCATTCTTCTTTACAAAATAAAAGGCCATCAACATCATCTTACAAGTTATACAAATCAATGGATTGAAAAGTTTTCTTTGAAGAAATGAGAAAGAAATAAATGTTGAGGGATAAATTTACAAAGTTTTAAACTGAATTGTAGCTTAAGTATATCAATAAACCATATACAACTATATACAAGTGCAAAAAACTTCAATACTTTATATTATACAAATTTTTTAGCATACCATATTGAATAACATGTCAAGACTCAAGAGGTGTATTTATCACTTATCGATTGGCGGTGAATCGGTGATACACAAGAAATCAAGAATCATCTCTTCATAATATTTTTGCCTTATTATTGATGTTCATCCATAAATGTGAGAATGGACATGAATTATGATATTGTTCTTTTCCGAAAGTTGAGTCAAAGAATAAACATACTTCACTTACAATAGAGGATAATACATTGATTGTGTTGATCGGCATTGAGCCTTTGAGATTGTCTCAAGACTCGTAATTAAGAAATGATCAAATGAATTATGAAACTATAATATATAAAAACAAATAACTATAACAAACATCTATGCCATAAAACTAAATTAACTGTACTGTAGTAGAAATGAGACTTGACAAAATAAACCGAGTGATTCAAAAAGTAAGTTACAAAGTTAAGAAATAACAATGACTCTATCAGAGAAAAAATGGAACCGTGCAGTGTGCAATATTCTGTACCGCTGTAGAGGACCAAGAATAAAACACGAATCACGTGAGATTGAGTGAGGAGATCGGTGAGGACGAAGAATAGAGAATGGTTCTGCCCTTTCTCAAGCCCTAAACCACAAAGATAAGAAACCGAGAGAGAAAGAACTCAAAGAAGTCAGGTCTCCGGAGTGGGTTCTGAAGCGTCGAAGGTTGGAATTTGAAAGGGTAAAATTGAAACCGTATATCAAGCATTCACCTTTAATCTCACGCGGTGGACTTGAGAAGGAGAATCTCCATTCACTGTGATTATGATTTCTGCAGCGCGTATTTGTAGCGTTGAAAAATCGAGCGAGCGATTTAACTTCTGGATCAATGCTCAAATTTAAAATCGAGCCACAATTCAGCTTCATGGCTCGTTTAGCTCAATTCAAACTCGATTCAAGCTAAAATCTAGCCGACTTTGAGATTAAGCAAATTTCTCAAAAATGTTGTTACTTGATTATTTTGCAAGAAGGCTGATCATGTGAACAAAGATTGTCCCAAGTATGCAAATTGGTTTGTGAAAAAGGGTAAATTTCTTAACTTTGTTTGTTTTGAAGTTAATTTATCTTTAGTATCAAATCACACTTAGTGGATAAATACATGTGCAACTACTCACATAAGTGTGACTATGCAGAATTGTCTAAGAAGACGAATGTCAACTGATGCTGAAAGATTCATCTATGTGAGAAATAATAAATCTCTATTTAAGCAATATGCTTATATATATTACATCTAGAATCTGGTTAAATTTTGAATTTGCATGAGACTTTTTATAAACCGTAGTTTAGACGTAATTAAATTTATATTTCTTGTTTGGACAGATATGATTCTTCTTGTTCATTTGGAAATAAAAAATTTAGTCTCTTTCAGTATTCAAATATTATTGGTATTAGTTCTTTAGTTGTTAATCTATATGAATTAAATATTTTTGTTTCATAAATTAATGAAACCTTGCTTGCGAGTAATTTTAGTACAAAGCAAAAATTAATGAATGAGAATTCATATATGTTATGACACAAGTGTTTAGGACATATTTCTAAACATAGAATTGAAAGACTTGTGTTAGAAGAAATTCTTGATTCTCTTAGTTTTTCAGATGATAAACTCTGTATAGAATGTATCAAAGAAAAATAAACAAATATCAAGAAAGTTGGTGTTAATAAGAGTTTAAGCGTCTTGGAATTAATTCATACTGATATTTGTGATTCATTCTTTACAGCTACTTGTAATGGCCAATAGTATTTCATTATTTTCATAGACGATTATTCTCGTTATGGGTACTTATACTTGATTTCTAAGAAGTTACAGTCACTAGAAGCATTCAAAAATTTTAAGACTGAAGTTGAAAATCAACTTTGAAAGAAAATAAAAGCTACTATGAAAGATATGATGAATCATATGAACAACGTCCACTCCCTTTTTCTAAATATTTAGTAGAATGTGGCATCGTTTCTCAATACGTCATTCCAAGGACTCTAAGTCAAAATGGCATAGTTCAAAGATGAAATCTAACCCTTATGGATATAGTTAGAAGTATGATAAATCATTCTTCTTTATCAAAATCACTTTGGAGAAGCTTTAAAGACTATAGTTTACATACTTGAGTTCCAAGTAAAGCGGCTAAAACCCCATATGAATTATGGATTGGGAAGAAGCCTAGTATTAGGCATCTTCATGTCTAGGGATGTCCAGCTGAAGCTAGGCCATATAAGTCTAATGAAAGAAAGTTGAACTCAAGAACTATTAGTTATTATTTTGTGGGATATTTAGAAAGGTTGAAAGATTTTAAGTTTTATGACTCTTCAAATAAATCCTTTTTCAAGACGGGCAATGCTAAATCTTTTGAGCAAGTTAAATATGATAGAAGTAATAAACCTAAGAATTTTATATTTGAAGAGCAATTTATTGTTCTTCCTATAGTTATGAAAAAATGATCGATAATTTTATCGATATTATTATTCAAGTTGTAAATCTGAGATAATCAAAATATTTTTTAATTAACTCCCACTCATACTGAGGAATAACAACAACCTCAAATTGAAGTGTCATTAAGAAAATCCACTAGGGAGAGGAGATCAATAATTTCAAATGATTATATTGTGTATCTCCAAGAATATAAGTTTGACATTAGATTGGAAAGTGATTTAATCTCTTTTAGTCAAGTCAAACAAAGTGTCAACTCCCACAAATGGATAGAAGCCATTGAGGATGAGATGATCAATGAAAGAGCGCTCTTTGAATTTTTATCAAAGTTTCTTGATATTTTAAGTGTTTGAATGAGTAGTTTCAAGGATCAAATGCTTTTAGCATCAAGATTGTGTTTAGTATTAAATTATGTCGGTTATTCTATTTTTGGATGACATTAATCAAATATATATAAATAAATATATTCTTCAATAAAATTTGCGGTCCATCAACCATACATTTTTGAAAAGTCTTATGGGGCGCAAGATTATGATCAAGAAGCGATGAGACATATTATATGCAGAGATTATGGAATTCATTCTGACTATATTATGGAAATTCATTATCATGATAATTTTTATTTAGTTTTAAAAGAAAATATTTTGAGAAGTGAATAAATAAACGGTTGAGTGTTCTTGTTGGTAGTTGATACATATAACAGTCAATAAAATGATTTAATAAATTTTCATATATGAGAGAGAGATGATTTTGTGTTTTATTTATTTTAGCCCGTTTTGGGATTTTATGGTTTTTGATTTCAGGTTTTGATATTTTTGTATAAATTATAAAAAGCAAGAGAATCACATCTTTATATGCTTGAGTATCCCTCTTCTTAAGAGGTCATTAGATAAGTGGTTCTAAAGCACTCTTTCCCTCAAGATGTCTTTGATCAATGACATTGATTATGATCAAGACCTTATTTATATGCAAGGCTGAATTTTCATTCGAAAGAGGTGTGTGAAATTATGGTGATCAAGACCCATATTCATCGGAAGATCATTTAAGATGTCAAGCACCTCGATTATGGGTTGGATGATCAAGGCCCATATTTATATATAACTGATTTTCGAAGAGGTGTCATCACTTGCCTTACATACAAATATTCATACAGAGGCATTTTTAAGATAAAATGTAGCTAATTTTGAGGAGATCATTACATAAAAATTTGATAATGCAATAAATATAATTACAAAATTGATATTTCATCTTATAATGTTCTCATAATATTATACAAATTATGATTGTAGATCAGTATATTCACTTTTCATATGATCATGTCTCTTAGAAGTGGACTTTACAGTGGTGATTTTGATATGATTATTTGTCAGTGACTCAATGGTAACACATATAAAATTAATTGAATAGAATTTTTACTCATCTTATTTGTAAATATTTACTGATTTAAATGAAAAGATGAAGTCCTACTTTTACTCTTTGTTTTTTGTCAAAGTATTTGGCGTTAATGTATGGAATATTAATTGAATTTAATTTTTTGATCAATTGTTTTTGTCATATTACGATTTAAATATGGAAGAATCGAATTGATAAAAATTTTTATTTGTTTGTCATGTTAATGGCGTTAATATTAAAATTAATAAATTAAAGATTTTTATTATAATTGTTTGGATTTACAAATATTTTATATGGAAGAATTATTAAATTGATAGAATTTTTTGACCATTTTGTTTATTATTTAGATGGCGTTAATTTAAGTGGTCTAGTCACTGGATTTTTTGACCTATCTATATCGGTCAAATACTTGACTTTTTTTTTTTTATGGAATGATCAAGTCCACTTTTGATCTAGATTAAACACATTTTTATATTTCTCAGTATGGATTAAATGAAGAAAAAACAACTTGTAAAGAAAAAATTAAATCATTCATAATGTTGGTGATACAATATTGTCACGATAACTTAGATACATTTTAGAGTTAACAAAGATGAATGGATGAAAAGATAAGCATAAATTAAATTTTAATATTTATGCACCATGATTACATATATCACTTTTTAAGACCCTCCATGTTTTAAAGTTTTAGGAAGATTTTTCCTCGATCTTTAATAGCTTCTTGGTCGATAATGAAGTAAAAGCAGTCTTTACAAGAGAAGCCCTGATACTTCTTTATCTTGAAGATTATTCTCAATGTTGAAGATCACAGAAGAAGTGTAGATTTGTGAGGTAACATGGTATTTGTTGATTTTCACATTCCAACCCCAATGGGTTTGAAATTTCATCTTAAGATGAGGCACCTTGACAAAGATTGATTGGAGGGTCTTCCAAAGATAGTGTTGTATGTTTGACTTGACCACTATGAATTGAACATGAGTGACTTGTTGAGGAATTCTAGAAACAAAGAAGGGTGATTGTCCCCTCCACTTTCTGCAGGTGATTATCAAACATATACATCTGCGGTTTGAAGTTTTTTTAGTTGCAGGCTCATCTAAGAAAGGTGGAGTAAAATAAAACATCAGCAACCCATCAATCAAAATTCTCTTAACAATATAACATCACAATCCCTTGCGATGATAAGAGGATCTTGATGCGGACTTGGACTCCTTCCAGTAAATCATTAAAAGTGATAGGATGATTAATACAAGATTTTTTAACTCGACTCTTCAAAGGTGGATGAAGACTTGATTAGATAGTAGCCCCACTTGCAATCATTTCAATTTCTATCCAACTATTTGGCATCTATTGTGTTATTTCTTATGATTGTCGGTTGCCCCCCAATTGGAGATATGTTTGCTTGAGTTGGTTGGTTTTGCATAAATTGCGTAGATATCTCTGAATGAGCTCTCAATCTCTTCTTTAAGTTGTTTACCTGCCCTGTAGTATGTCCACGACTTGATGGAAGTGACAATATTGCTCGATTTCGAATTTGATTTATGGATGTGGACGATGGTCTCTTCATCTAGAATGGATGCTACGATATGTTGTGTATCTAGTCGTTGATGTGAGGGGCGTGGAGAGATCACGGTTGTCCTTCTTATGATGGGATTGTTGATGTGTTTCCTAGAACACTCTTATTTTTGTGGATTGTTCAAATTATTTTGATGATAGCACTATCGGCAAAATTTGCGCTTCCACGGTGAACCAAGTGTATGAGAAATATATCGCGTGGAGTAGAAAGGCCAGGCGAGTCCTCCAAGAAAACTCCTCTCGTAATTGAGTCTACCCGTATTTGGTGAGCTTCAGGAGAATCTCTAAGTATTCTTTAAGTGATTCACCTCATTTTGAATGTGGAGAGAGATGGGAGAATCTTTAATGATCCTCCGATTTGCCATGAACTGTCTACAAAATCTTGGCGAGTTCATCAAAGGTATGGATGGATTCCCTTGGAAGGGAGTAGAACAGTCGAGCTTGTCCCGAGGTAAAGGAAAGACACGCGCGGTGTGTCGAGCTTGGATATGCATGATGGTCCTGTAATGGTCGATATGTTCATATGGGTCAGTTGCCCCATCATAGGAATCAATGCTCGGAAGCTTGAAACCTACGGGAATAGGATATTGAAGAATAGCTTCAGCTAAAGGTGAAGACTCCTCATAGCCGCGGTGAAGGGGAGGATGATTTTTGTTTCAAGGTAAAATTTGTCTTGCATTAAGTGTCGTAACTCTGCACATATGACATGACGAGTGGGGTCAACAAGACGAGAATGTGTCAAGCTACCAATAATAAATGGTGGATTAGCGATTTGCCGCGTGATGGATGAGTAGAACTAGCGATGTCGAGGATCGACATCACGGTCTCTCGAGAGAACTTGTGAGAGATTAGCATTTTGACCTCCCACGCTGATCGATCTTGGGGAGATGTGTTTGCCGATGGTAGGCATTGTGTTCTTAAAAGTCGGATCATCTCATTTTAAGACTCTTCCATTCGAGGACATGATCTTCTAAAGAGATTCGTCCGCGCCACCACAAGGTTCCTATCAGAGTGGCGAGAAGCTTGGCGTCTTGGTTCAAGGATTGGTTTGAGTGGCGAGTTGGGCGAGAGGCTCCGTTATTCTGTCGCTATTGGCCATAAGAGAGTGTTCCGCGAAATTGTGATTGAAGGGTTATCTTCCCAGACAAAGCATGCGCTAAAAAAACCAATTGTGGTAGAGTGAAAGTTCGTCTTAGCCTTGTTATGAAATTAGCACACACGGTATTTAAAGAGTGAACAAGAAACATAAATTTTTACGTGAAAAATCTTGAAAGAGGAAATACCGGAACTAGGGTAAGAATCTTCCACTATGTATTTGTTTCAAAGTACAAAATTTCCGATAAGATTACAAAATTACATGAGAAGAATAACAATGAGAATCCCAGTCGGATCGATACATATAGTCACGTTCAGTTATAGATTCTTGTGGTAGTAGATGATGATGATAGTGGGATCGTGGCACGATGAAGGTCATCATGATGGTGGCGCGGAGATTGGCAGCGGATGTGGCGGCGACGGCGGCGTTGACAACGTCAGTGGTAATTGTGCTTGGAGGATTTTAAGCTTTAGAGCTCTCTCCTCTCTCTTGCAGGCTCCCCTCATATGAAGAATGATATTTATAGAGATTGGAGGAATGGTCTCAAATACATAATCAGAATCACTCTCTCCATGGACGACTCAAAATGATTCCTTTGATCATTTGATATATTTTAAGTATTTAAATGCTCAAATGAAGTTAGAATTATAAGATCTTGGGCTCGTTAGATCCGCGAGACACTCGATTTGATTATAAACACTCCATGTTTGAGAGCTATTTAGGATTTATATCCCAAAATTTCAAGGATATTTTAAGTCTTTGATCTCGGCCAGGTTTCAACTTGGATCACTTGCTTTTAGTATCAAGATTTGTCTTACTAGTAGTATTTTAGTGTCATATCAGATATATATTCATAAAATTATCATACATTTCATCTTTTATGAACTATTGAATTCATATGTTGTCATGATTAAATTATTAAGAATTTAATCAAATTTTAAAAAAATAATTGAGATTTTATTATGAATATCAATATTTATATAAGAATTAAGAAAATGAATGCAAAATCAAATTAATTTTATAAACAAAAGTTTTTAAATATTACATTAACAATTATTTATTGTTCTGAAAGATTTATATACAATAAAATTTTTTATATATTTATATATCTAATGCCTAAAATTAACTTTATATAAATATAGTCTTTTCTATGCATTAAAATTTATATTTTATTTTAAAAGTAAATGATAATAATATTTTTAATGTATTATTAAAATTTTAAGTATTATTAAGATAAATATTAAATATATAAATACATACCAATTATATGTAAGTGAATGCTTTTTTATTATTGTTTTTTTATTCCAGCAAAAAAAAAGACGGGCGGCGGCGAATCTAAATGATTTTGGTAGTTGTTGAAAGTGTATTTTGATATTTGAGTAAATTTATAATTATATATATATATATATATATATATATATATATATATAAATTTAAAACCTCTTGATTGAAATTCATAACTCTGAAGCTGAACAATGGGCTGCGACGATCCTGAAACAAGTGATATTATTTAATTTATTTTAAAATGATCATTATGTTTATATAATCATGCAAAAGTGATATTATTTAAATTATAAAATAAAATTATCAAATTTGAAATCAACCTTAATTTTTTTTTATTTTTATAAAGATGTTCTGATCATAATTTTAACCAAGATGAATTTTGAAGTATTTATATATACTATTAAATGATTGTAATATAATGTATGAATAATTAATATTAGATTTATTTTAAAGAAAATAAAAGGCTTTAAAATTATCCTCCTCAATATTTTTTTGCGATGATTATCTGATATAAAGTTTTGTATTTTCATAAAAGACTCCCTAATGATACTCTCTATTTATTTTTTATTAAATTAGAGGAGTAAAAGAAGGTGAATCATTTCTTTTTTTAAATTTGTATTTAACCATTAATGAACTATAAATATGTAATCGTCAGTTTGATAGTATGTATTATACAGATAAAAAACAAAACAAATTAAATAAAAAATTAGTAAAAATAATCATTCGAAATAAAATTAAAATTGTTAAAATAATCAAAAATAAACTTAAGCTGAATTCAAAAGCTTGTTTAAAAATATCGCTTTTTCTTAAACTTGTTAGTCAACAATTTTTTTCTAAATAAATAGAAAATACACAAATTTATCTGATAAAAACAATTACTTTAATTTTTTCCAAAATAATATTTATAATATTTTAAAGAATATTAATTATTATCGGGAAATCAATTGCCCGTAAAGAGAATTGTTAGTTCATCCAAAAGCAATTTTTTGAAATATTTCTTCAAATATATATCAGGAATTGACAAGTTGAATTTTTTAGTAACAATAAATATAATTAAAAACAAATAAGAATTAAAAAAAATTACATATATAAGTTGTTGGCGGGACTGTTTGGAATTATTTTTTTATTTTTCTTAAAAATATATTTGTTGTTATGTTGGGACTTTCTTGTAATTGAAATAATTGAAGATTTGACATGTAAGATAAGCACAATAAATAAATATGTTTAAAAAAAAATGATGTCTTGGTCCTCATATATAATGCTATTTTGTACATTTTATCTTTAAATATCTTTTATTACTACTGAAAAATAAAATTTCAATCTGTGTATTCCTCAATTATATTGGTGTCATTTGGTTAGATTAATATTTCATAATTTTTGATATGGCTCTCAATCACTAATAGAAATGACAATCTTGAAAGCGATGATTTTGAGTGAAATCATCAGTCAGACAAATATCGTGGAATCAGGAGCCAATTAAATCCCAAAGCGGCTCATACCGGTGTTTTATATAGTCAAATCTCCGAGCGGATCTAACTAAGATCTCTAATTAAGCATTTTAATTCTCAAATATCAAATGAAAGGGATCATCACGTCCGTCGAAACATCATTCAAATACAAATATAAAGAGCATTCAGGGAAAAAAATAAAAGGGCGAAGAAAAAGAAAAGAAGCAAGAAGAAAGGAAGAATCAAAGGGAAGAAGAAGAGAAGAGGAGGCTGAGGAGGAAGAAGAGGAAGTCAGAACAAGGAAGAAAGGAGAGTCTTGGAAGGAAGAAAGGAAGGAAGAAGCGGGGAAGAAGAGGAAAAGAAAGTGGGGAGGAAGAGGAAAGCTCAGAAGGAGAGAGATCTAGCTCAGATCCTCCAAACAAGATCGCCTCATAAACGACTCTCATAATTGAGTAAAATCATTCATTGTCACTTGGGATTGCGTGTCTCACCATCGATTGTAATTTACAACGATCATTTTACATTGTCTCTCTATGTAATTCGTTCTCAGGATCTCAGTGAAGCAGCTGAGTGAAGCTTTTCGGGTGAAAGCGTGGTTTTTCAGGTTTAAATTAAAGGTCAGGTCTCTCATTTCTCTTTAATTACGTGTCTTTGGACTAATCAACAGGCTAAGTAAACTTTCACTCTCCATTGGTTTTCAATAATTTTATTCTCAAAAAAAAAAAATCAATAGGGCAAAAAATAGCATCAATAAGAGAATATGTAAATCTAAGATAATGATTCCCGAGAGGCCCAATCGTCTTGATGAATTAATAGAATATAATGCTTAAAGATAACATCTAGAAAAATAAAATTAATGTTGCACCGAAACTTCCATAATAAAAATTGACTTATTCCTATGACATGCATAATTGAACAAATGTCTCCACACCATATTAATTGGACAATATCGATGTTTACGTATGTATTACAACCACCATTTATATCTGACCCGACGGTACTAAAATTCCCAACAAAGCTTGCCACCTTAAGCATTATCTTTCACATCATGCCTACTTTATTACTTTTTAGATGAATAATCAATCTTATGAGGACTAATATTTATGTGCTCAAAGACAATTCATGGCTTGGCTAAAAGAAAATCCCGTATATATATTTTTTTATTTTTTAAAATAAATAAGAAGATCAATTTTGCGCTAAAAGCATTACTAATTTTAATTTTTATTTAAATCTTAATAAGCTACAAAAAATCTGTATTAACGAACTCATTTATTCAATGAAATGTATGACAAAAATGGAATATTTTTTAAAAAAATTTGGATTTACTAAAAGCAAACTAATTTAGATCATAATGATCTTAAAACATTGCGTATATAAAAGCGGTTAGAATAAAGTTCTCTTAAACTTTTATTGGAATCAGCGCTTTGAATGTTTGAAGAATAGCAAGAAACTCCAATTTACTTAGAAAAAACCCCTGAATAGGAGAGAAAACCAAGGCCCTATTATTAAAGTCTTCCACTATCATTTGAGTCAAGTTTTCTCGATATGAGATTACATAATTATATGAGGAAATCAGAATCGAGTAATAATAATGCGGCGATAATAAAATTTATAGTTAGTGTTGATTGGTGATGGTCAGTTAAGACGATAAGATAGCCCGGCGGAGATAAACAACCGCGTGGCCAGTATGTCAGTGAGCGCGGTGGTCGATACATATAATGGATAATGACGTGATCGATGGTGTCGAGCAATGGTTGGTGGCGGCGGCGCGGTAAGCGGCAGCAGTGATGGCGGGTAATGTCAGCGGCAGTGGATAATGCGGTGATGATATTCGATGATCGATGCAGCGATGGAGCGGCAGATATGTGCGGCCGATAGCGGCGATGAAATCGATAGCGGTGTATGGCGGTGGCCGGTGATTGTCAACGATGGTTCGGCGGGAGCAGCCGGCATATGATGCGTGGCGGGTGGTTGGCGATGGTCGGTGGCCGTCAAAGTTTGATCGTGCGCATCTTGGCGCCTTAAAGTCTCTCTTCTCTTTTTCTGAAGAATGAGAAGTTATTTATAGATTAGATGAGTGATGTTTATGTAAATACATGCAAAATCAAAACCACTCCATCAGACGGCTCGAAATGATTCCTTCGATCGTCTGATGTATTTTAAGTATTTGAATACTCTAATGAAGTCAGAATTAGGAGATCTTAGGCTTAGATCCGTCAAGACGCCGATTTGACTAAATACTCCATATTTAGAGGCTGATATCAAATTTTCAATTATATTTTAAGTGCTTGATTTAGTTGGGTTTTTCGAGTCAGTTCAACCGGCCAGATGAAAGTTTGATTAGCAAATTTATTATTTTTTGGATGACATTATTTATTTCATCCAAAATATTAAATTTTTAAAAAAAATAAAATAACTTGTTATTATGATTTGTAATTACATATGTTATATGTATTAATTTATTTATTAACTAATTAATTATCAATATTTATTTATTTATATATATATATATATATATATATATATATATATATATATATATATATATATATATATATAAATGTATGAGGAGGGATTTTTTTTTAAAAAATTAAATGTCATAATAAGAAGATGGCTTTTTTAAAAAAAAATTAAATACCATAACGAGGAGAGGGTTTTTTTTTCTAATTAAATGACATAATGAAGAGATGGTTAATTTTTTAATTAAATGTCATAATAAGGAGAGTTTTTTTTAAAATTAAATGTTATAATGAAGAGAAGGTTTTTTTTTAAATTAAATGTCATAATGAAGAGAAGGTTTTTTTTTAAATTAAATGTCATAATGAGGAGATGTATTTTTTTAATTAAATGTCATAATAAGAAGAGTTTTTTTTTTTTTTAAATAAATGTCATAAAAAGGATTTTTTAATTAAATGCCATAATGAGGAGATGGTTTTTTTTTTAAAATTTATTCTCTCTCCTCTTTGATCTATAAAACCCCTATGGTCAAGTAAGGAGACTTCTCATATTCTTACCGTTGGATGAAATTATCTGAAGTTCAAGGGCTAGAGTAAAAAAAATTTTTTTCTTTCTTTTGTTAGCAAAGCTCTTAAAGAAGGTCAATCTTTGTCAGGCATATCAGCTCGGTTTTCCCTCAAAGAGTCATATCCTCGTAGGGAGGAGAGATCAGGCATAGCTCATCATGAGCTCCGGTTTCCTCGAAAGAGGCATCAACTATCCTCGTCGGATCAGGGTTGGGGAGGTGATCAAGGGCTGTTCATCTGAGGCGAGGCTCGTTTCCTCGAAGAGGCCTATCCTCGTCGGGGGTTTGGAGGAGCCGTACATCGACAGGCTAGTTTTCCCTTGAAAGAGCGTCAATTGTCTCATGGGATTGACCGGTTTGAGGCGATCAAGGCGTAGCTCACTGGCGAGGCTCGATTTTCCTCGAAAGATGCATCAATTTCGTCGGGGATTGACGATCAAGGCCCGATTCATCTGAGGCTCCGGTTTCCCTCGAAGAACTATCTCGTTGGACCGGCCGGTTTGGAGGTGTTCAAGGCTATAGTTCATATGGAGCTCAGTTTTCTCTCAGCAGTCATCCTCGTCGGGGTTTGGAGGCGATCAAGACCGTAGTTCATCTGATGAGGCTTGATTTTCCTCGAGAGGCGTCAATCTCCTGCCGGGTGGGGTTTAAAGGCGATCAAGACCCGTAGTTCATAGAAAATTGATTTTCTTGAATTGTCAAGGTCGTGGGGAAGCATTGAATAGAAATCATTCCTCAGAAAACTCATAATTTCTGGTAGATAATTTCAGAGTGTCATTCTTCATGATATTACTTGATGTTGTTGACTTGTATAGAAGGTGTATAATCGAATCCACTGAAGATTTTTGACCCATTCGAGGTTGTTTGTCAAAGTTTTACTTGAAGACATTAACCTATATGGAAGAGGTTGAATCGAATCCGTTGAGAATTTTTAATAAATCCCAGGTTGTTTATCAAAGTGTTATTTGATGATATTAACATATATGGAAGAGGTTGAATCAAATCCATTGAGAATTTTTGACCCATCCAGGTTGTTTGTCAAAGTGTTACTTATGATGTTAACTTTTCTAGAAGAGGTTGAATCAAATGCAGGATTTTGACCCATCCGAGTTGTTTGTCAAAGTATTACTTGATGATGTTTGTATGGAAGAATCAAATTCAAATTTTGGCCCATCCAGGTTGTTTGTGAAAGTGTTACTTGATGACGTTAACCTGTATGGAAGAGGTCGAATTGAATTCTCTAAGAATTTGTGACCCATCCAAGGTTGTTTGTATTACTACTTGATAACATATCTGGAAGAGGTTGAGCGAATCTGCGAGAATTTTGTCGACCAGGTTGTTTGTCAAAGTGTTACTTGATGACTTTAACACGATAGAAAGAGTCAGATCGAATCCATGAATTTTGACCCATCTGAGGTTGTTTGTCAAAGTCTTCACTCTATGATGTTAACCCGTGTGGAGTAGGTGTGAATTTTTCACCTATTCGAGGTTGTTTGTCATAGTCTTCGATGGATGTGTAGAGTAGGTCGTTTTGACTATCGAGGTTATTTGTCGAGTCTTATTCGATGACATTAACTGTAGAGTCGGTTTTGACTATCTCGAGGTTGTTATTTAGTCTTCGCTCGATGACATTAACTGTGTGGAGTAGGTGCGAAGTTTTAACCTATCCGAGGTTGTTTGTGGAGTCTTTGCTTTGACATTAATTTATGTGTGAGTCTAAAGTTTTGACTATTCGAGGTTGTTTTGTCTTTGCTCGATGGCGTTAACAGTGAGTAGTTTGACCAATTCGAGTTGGTTTATCTTACTTCGCTTACGAGTCTTAGGTGATCAAGTTTTGATCATCCTGATTGTTTGTCGAGTCTTCGCCGATGACCTTTAACACGTGGGGACTAGGTGCAGTTTTGACTATCGAGGTTGTTTGTCGAGTCTTCGATTCTATTAACCGTGTGGAGTAGGTCTAAAGTTTTGACCTATCAGATTGTTTGTCGAGTCTTAAACGATGGCGTTAACACTGGAGTAGGTTTGAAGTTTTGACATATCCAAGGTTGTTTGTCAGAGTCTTCACTCGATGATGTTAACCTGTGTGGAAGGAGTCAAATCAAAATATTTGTTTGAGCTTGTAGCCAAAGTTTCTCTTTGACCTTTGCCTTTGCATGAGTATTACTAACTTGCTAATCAATTAGATATTGATATTGATTTGGATAATCTTTTGAGATTAGAGTTATCCCCGTCTCAAAGTTGAAGGATGAGAAACACGGGGCTAGCTTAATTAAAGTCTTTCACCATTTGGTATAAAATTTTCCGTCTGATTAAAATTATATATAAGCGGATGTCGAATCGGTAATAATATGTGACGGTGGTTAGCTATGCTTGTTTATGTACTGATTGGTGATGGTGAACCGGCATTAGCGATGGTGATGGCGATGGCCAAACAATGATATAGCGGTAGTGGCCAGTGGTGGTGACGGCCGATGATGGCATGATGATCGATGGTGGTGGTTGATGGCGGCGGTAATAGTTAAGCGGCGGAGCCAGCGATAATTAAAGCGTGGCCATGGCGGGATGGCGATGATACGATAATGTGATGTATGGTGGCAAGTGGCCGTATGGTCGCAGTGGTGACCAGTAGCGGTGGTCGGCGATGGTAGCCGGCGGCGTGGTCGACAACGATGGTTGGCAATGGCGAAGCTGGCGTGGTCGATGCGGCGTGATGGTAAGAATGGAGGTAGTAGTCGGCGGCTGAGTGGTTGATCATGCTTGGAGAATCTTCAAGCCTTAGAGCTCTCTCTTCTGTTTTGCTTCGGGCTCCCCTCATGTGAAAAATGAGAAGTTATTTATAGATTAGAGGAGTGACGTTTATGTAAATACATGCAAAATCCAAACTACTCCATCGAGCGGCTCGAAATGATTCATTTGACCATCTCATGTATTTTTAAGTATTTGAATGCTCAAATGAAGTCATAATTAGGAGATCTTAGGCTTGTTAGATCTGGCTCGTCAAGACGCTCAATTTGACTATAAACACTCCATATTTTGGAGCTGACTGATATCGTAAATTTTTCAATTATATTTTAAGTGCTTGATGTGGGTTAGTTTTGACTCAGAATCAGATTGCTTTCGACATCAAGATTCGTGTTTCGATTAGTGAAATTTTTAATGTCATATCAAGAATTATTGTTAATTTTCTGGGATTTATATAATCTAGTTTATATCTACTTTATGCTTCAAAATTCAATATTTTCAAATATATATATATATATTTTTTAAGTTAATTATTGAAAAAATTATAGTTTAATAACAAAAATAAAAAAAAGTTTTAATTATTCAAATCTTTTTTAAATTAAATTTGTCACACGGGTGATCAAGTTGAAATCAACAACTGATTTTAAATTACGCTTTATATCATCCGATGAGATTCCTAGAAAGAGAGTCATATATTGAGTAACTTAAGTATTAAGAGTAACTACTCTGTTAGGAATTGTTTTTTTTTTGGATATTTGAGTGAATTTAATCATAAATTCATACACATAACATATGTGCAAGGACTTGAATCCAAGACCTCTTAGTTGAAAGTCGAAATTGTCAATCACTAGGCTAAAGGGACTGTTAGGAATTGTTGATTATATGCTCAACTTCGGCGATCGTTTGAATTACATTGATTACCAGGAGTAGGGTTTTTTTTATTTGGGACAAAAGTTAGTTATTCACACCCGCATATGGGAACATCAGCAAAAAGAATTTTTTCAAAAAATTGTTCCTCGAATTATTATTTTGAAAAAAAAAAGAGAAATGATTAATATATGATTAAAAATAAAAAAAATGAACTAAATTTAAAATTTTTTAAAATAAACATAATTATAAAATAAAAAGGAAACTACAATATAGATGTGATCATCTTCAATAATCTTTGAAAATCATTAAGTAAATTTACATATATATATATCATATAATTTTTATATATTTATATCTATAATATCTAACATTAAATATTCATTTAAATAATACCTAACTTTTATCATAGTATTAAAAATATCAATAATATTATCATTTTTATTAAAGTAAAAAAAACTGTTTTATTGTGAATATAATACTTGAATATTATATAAATAAATATTAAAATTTAATTTTAATGATTTACATATGAATTCCCATGTGGAACATTGCTAAAAAAAATATTTTTCTTACAATATAAAAATTCCAACCGCATATTTAATAAATATTTCTCATCATTTTATCAAAATTTAAACAGAAGTTTCCGAAAAAAAAAAAACAACGATTTGAGATTGAGGCAGCTAAGCACCCTTTGACGCATCGCTTGTAAAGCCAACGAAGTTTCTATTATCAGTGACTGAGCTGGAGCGATGGCTCCTCTGTCCTTCCATGAATTAATGCAGTGGCAAATGGAGGTTTGTGTGATTTAGATATTTCTTATGGGAAGGGAAGGCTTAGCTATGATAGTGAAAGGGTTTACTATTTCATCAAAGAGATGAATTTTCTATTTTAACTTTTATTTCATGTTTCTTTTTTTAAGCTTTATTTTGTACACATACTTTCAATGAGTTGATTTAATAACATAAAATAATATATTTTTTTAATAATAATTTGTGTGTCCGATGAAAATGATTTGGTTAAAATCTATTCTTTCATAATTCAAAGACAATCCTAAAAAACTATTTTGATAATTAAATAATTGCAAGGATGAGTACTATTTGGATAAAATTTAAAGATTGAATCAAATTTATCATAATTGATTTAGTCTTATTGTTAAAGCATTGGTTCATATTGTCTTGATTGTCTTGATTTATAGATCTATTTGGGCAGTTATAATTTTTGAAAAGTTAAGTAAATTATTATTGCAGAAAATAACTTTTTAAAAAGTTATTATGTATTATAAATATTTTTTTTAAAAAAATTCAAATAATTTTTCAATAATTACTATATTCTACTGGTTCTAATTCTCAAAATTAACTTTTCAACACAATAAATGAAGAGGATATTAAGTATAGTTGTATAGTGCAGATTATCTTGATTGTTATGCATTATTGTATATTATGGATAAGATAAGCTATATTATTGAGCAATAATATAAAATTGATATGGATGAGCTCATTTCTACAAATAATAATTTCTCCATTAAAATATATAATGATATATGTAGATAATAATATATTTAATAATTAATGTATGCTTTTTTTATATGTATAATGATTTAAGATTCTTGCTTGAAAAAATTTTAAAATCTTATTTCAATGAAAACAATTCAAAGTTAACTCTTAACAAATTTGTTTTTTTTAATTTAAATATTAAATTTTATATTTAATATCATATTAATCATAATTATGAAATATACAAAACATTAACCAAATTAATTTAGCTTTAAAGAAAGCATTTTTTATAAAGTTTTGTACTTATATATAAGTTAAAAAAAAAAATTGATAAAAATACTATTGAAAATATAAAATAAAGATATAAAAAAATATAAATATAAAAAATATATATATATAAATATAAAAAATAAATAATAATTCATCTTTAATCATTTAAAATATATATGCATTAAAAAATTATTATTTATATATATATATATATATATATATATTATATATATATATATATACTTATTTATTTATTTATTAAAATATTTATTTATTTATTTATTTAATTATTAATATATATAAAAAAAATAAAATAAAATTTTTTATTTATTTATATATATATTTATTAAAAATTTATTTATTTAATTATTTAATTATTAATACATATATATACTTAATTAATTATTTATTTATTTATTTATATATATATCTTTAATCTCTCTTCTCTCCTGGCATCGTACGGTACGTGAGGCTTCCACTATAGGTAGAGACCCAACCCTCCTTCACCATTCACTCAACCAAGTAAATCAATACCCAAACTCCCAACTAATCAACACAGCCATGGCCTCCTCCACCAGCTCAGCAGCAGCCCTCCTCCTCCTCTCCGCGGCAGCTCTGTTGAGCCTCCTAACCACTCCCGTCTCCGCTGCCGCCGCCTGAACGCACTCGGGTGGCTTTTGGGGGGAGAGTCCCTCGAACAAGGCACCTACGCATTCACCATGCAGACGGATTGCAACCTCGTCCTCTATGACAACAACACCGTCTGGTCGACGGGGACCGACGGAAAAGGTGTTAACTGCCGTCTCATCATGCAGCGCGACGGCAACCTCGTCATTGACGATGACACGATAGCTATCTGGGCAAGCGGCACCAACCGCCAGGAAGGGCATTACTATCTCATCCTCCAGAAAGATCGCAACGTCGTCATCTACGACTACTCCAACAACTTTATTTGGATGACTGGCACCAACGTCGGCAATGCTGCTGTTGTCGACATCCCTCACAGCAACGGCACGGCGGCTGCGTCGGGCGCTGCGCAGAACAAGGTCAAGGAACTGAATCCATGAAAGATGATATCACATGGAGGAAGTATTCTTAATAAATTTTGAATAAATTGGCGATGGCAACTGTGGTGCTATTGCCTAACGCAATAATTTTCCTTTTATAACTGTGTTGTCGTATGAATGATCGTATGAAATAAACTTGCTTATTTAAATTATCATATATGGAATGCTTTGGCCTAGTATTTCATTAGTTAAATTATGTTGATTATGATCGTTGCATGAGACGATCTGTATTGATATGAACAAGACATATAATTTTCACTGGATAGTTTGAGCTAGTTAAGCACGTATATTAAATAAAATTATATGCATTAAAACAATAAAAAAAAACGATAATTAAATTGATCCCAAGTATTTACATATCTATATATATATAAAAAAAGTTAAAATATTATGAATAAAATTTTGATTAAAATGAATTTGATAATTTTTTATATTTTTTAAATGTGTGTAGTACATAAATAATTAAAAATTATATTTATCAAAACAAACTTCAGTAATTAGAGGTCTATCAGGATTATTTTTTTAGTCAAATATATATAAATATAAATATTTATATATTTATATTTATATATATATATATATATATTAAAAATGTATTCATTCACTGTTATAAAATTTTAGTTGTATAAATCATGGATGTGTCCTAACTCTTCTTTTCTAGTTAGGATAATACCAAGTCCTCTAATAGATCTAAAGAGAGTGAGGCTCAATATCATCTATATGTGAAAGAGATTATTCATAAAAGGGTATTAATTTTTTTTAATTTATAATTATAATTTATCTACAAAAAAAGTGTAATTACAAATGCTTATTAATTTTAATATATATTATGATAAAGGTGATGGTAGTTCTTCCATCTTCTAAATATTTTGATTATAAATGTTTAGAATTTTATTCTCAATGACCATAAAGTGATTAGAGCTCTAGCATGGTTGTGTGAAAAAAAAAATACAATATAAAATAAATACAACATAAAAATAATGTAATATATTTGATTACATTAACTTATTTGGTTAAAAAATTCTACAAATATGAATTTTTTTTTTATATAAAATAAATATAATGTAAAATATTTTGAGATTATTGGGTGGCTAACATGTAGGAGGTTTTAAAACATAATTGGCGGATTGTAATGATTACAATTGGTCATATGAATGTCATGCAACTAAGATTGGCACTCATTACACTGCAACTAATATTGAAATAATAACTACCACTACTGTTGAGATAAAGTCAAAATTATGATATTGGAGGTTCAGCTCAGCCATATGGGTGAGAAAGGCCTAAAGATTCACTTGAGTAAAATTGTAAATTTAAATACATTGAATATACTTTTATGAAGATTACATTCCGAAAAAAATAGAAAGGATTAGTTGAGATAGTTTAAATCAAAAGGCTCAAAAAAATACACATAAATATGAGATCCATCCTCAATCCATAGCTTCATTATAGCATCTAAAAATAACACAATTATCAATATATGATTTATCTGCAGTAGCGATGTGCTCAAAAATTGCTATAGTTTATGTCAAGAACCTGCTAGCGGTTACAAAATATAAGGTGCATTGGCATCAAAATTTAAAGGACAAGGTTGGTTGCCGTTGTCGGTGAATTGAATTAGAGTCAAAGCGCTGAAAACTATCGAAAGATAAAAACCTTGCTAACATAACAGGATAAAACACAAACAATATATATTTTATTAACGGCGGTAGTAAGCTAAAAAAATGGAGATATAGAAACTGGAAGATGACAAAAAAAAGGAATTACAAGATGATGAAAAATAAGTTACATTCACATCAATAAGAAATCATATACACCTCCCTTTCAAGGTGAAAGACCAAATCGACATCTTGCTCCCAGACAGTCCTGTAATGCGGAAATTACAGATCTTTACTAAAGAACTAAAGCTATAGGACAAGTCCAAGACGCAAATAACCTAATGGAAGATGGAAAAATTTTGTGAGGAGATTGTTACACTGCTGGTGAAATATACAGGTGCCAATAGTGACTGTTACTAAGAAAATATCCAAGGTACATAATGACTGATATAGATCCACTCAAGCTCATATGTCAAATATCAAGTAATTAGTGGAGTAAAGAAAACATATGGCCACTAAATTATAAAAAAAGGAAAGCATTGCCTGATTCAGTATCCGTCTCTTTCAATAGCAGATGGATCACGGGCATGGCCAGAAAGACTGTCCCTCTTCAACCATCACTTCCACAGCCGCGCATTATCGTTCAAAACAATGGAGAAGTGAGATCTCATTTCATCATTGGAGGTATTGTTCCATGGCTTGTAGATGGAATGGTCAAAGTTCACAGCAAATGATGGAGTGCTGATTTTGAATAACTACATAAATTTAGGGTGCTATAATAGTAAATATAATGGATCATAAAGCAAATTTAAACATATAAGCATATAATAAAACAAACATCCATTGATTGGATGATCAATATAAGTTCAAAAAATATTTTAAAAATTCAAAGAAATATTACATCTAAAAAAAGGTGTCAAATGCTCTTTGAAGCTCTACAAATTATGCACTTGACTTATTTTTTGAAGGAGGTTTTAAATCAATTTATTGGCCAAATACAAATCAGTTTGAATATCTCCCTCATGATCTCACTAAAATATTTTTAATAATCCATAGGAGGATGAAGTGGGAAAATATTGTTTGGGGATTATAAACAAAATCATGAAATCGGTGGCGATAAAACCATCAGAATCAATATATTGCTATTGTATTATGTGGCATGTATTAATGAGGTATGTAAAATCAATGTATTGCTCATAATAGCAAAAAACAATTAAGACTTTTGACAACCATCAATAGGAGAAACATATGAAAGAAAAAAGATCGTTGAGATGAACTATGAAGAAAATAACACAATATGATGCAAAGATGAAGGTATGTTCATACAAAACCAGTTAATTTAGAATCAGTATGATTAAAGAAAATCCATATCTTCATACTAAAACATCTAAAGTGGGCGTAAATGTAAAAAAAAAATAAATTTCTTTTCATTAATGCATAATATAACTGAAAACTAACAATGTATGATGTATTAAAAAAACGTACCAATAAAACAAAAAAATGAAGACATCTGAAGAAACTAGTTACAGTCAGTCTCTTCTACCATCCAAAAAGTTAATAAATGCTCTAATAAACTGCGGAAACTATTCAAAATATGCCTCTTTTGGCCTCTGCCACAACATTTGGACAATGATTCCTTGAAATAGATTATAAAATATAGGGCATATATCATGATTTGGTTTCATATATGGAGATGGAGGGATCCAAGAAAAGTTGACATACAAAGTGATTCAATAAAGCTAAGGCATCTCATAAGCTAATGAGAGAATTGAATAGATATCTTATAATTAGCAATAGCATTTTAATCTTATTTGTTATATATATATATATATATATATATATATATATATATATATATATATATATATATATATATATATATATATATATATATATATTTCTTATTTGTTATATATTTAGATAGAATTGGGATCTAAAAGTGGAGTCAAAGTTGTAGATTTTTTGAGGGCATATTATTGTTTCTTATGTAGATTAGATATAGTTGCTCTTTTTTCTACATTTTTGCAAATATTTACAATCCCTTGATGATATAAGATTTTAGGAGATTTACATACATACCCCATAATTATTAGACTAAATTTTAAGATTAAGCATAATTAAGTCTTAATTTCTCCATCCGAACTACCAAGATGTTAACTCCAACAAACCATTGCAAGTTGCAACCTAATCATTTTATGTCTTAATTTTACTTGCATTAATCATGAATACAAGGATGATAATAATCAGAGATTATGAATTTTAATAAAATGTTTAAACATTTTCATTAGGATTTAGCAACACCCTATAATTATAAATCATTGTAAGAATCATAAATTAATTTGATACTCAGAAGATTCTGTCAGTTTAACCATTCTCTATTCTTGGTGTGGAACAAATTTGTCCAAGAAAAGAAGTGCAATGGTTGCATTTCTGCGCAGGCTTTTGACCAAAAGATTAGAAAAGCCTAGCAACTGTGAGGGAAAGAGAGATATGTGATGCTCTAACATTTCGACCCTCTAAATCTACAAAAAAAGAATCAATATTTTCAAGCAAGGCGTGAAATCAAGATTTTATTGATAGCAAGCAAAAAAGCGACACATGGCTCATGTGAAGAGAATTGTGAAGGGTTGGTCGAGATTTGTGGCTACTGTGTGGTTTAGATTTTGAGGCTGTTTGATTCACTAAAGCATCAATAATAAGTACACTTAGCAAATAAATTAAAACACAAACAATTGAAGCACCCAAAGCAAAACAAATCATAATTGAAACCTAAACACAACACATGTTAATGATGAAAGATATAGAAGTTGAAGGCTTTAAGAACATACCATCCAATAAGCGAAGAGCTACCATTCTAATGTCACCTATATCTTTGCAACATTTGAGCAAACCATCAGAGAAGCATCCATGAGGACCTTAATCAATCGAAATACAATGATGATAAAAAAATATAAATAAATAAATTAGAATATTCATATTCAATCAATTAAGAGATCTAAAATGATTAAAAAACTTTCAAACCTACTCCATAAGAACGAGAAAATGGACTGAATCAAAGCGAAGATGATCATCAACATAGATCTCGAATCTCAAAGCTTGCCAAAACCAAGAAAGTTGTCCTCATCACATAAAGGCACATCACAGAAACTAAAATGCTGCTCAAGCACATAACAACAATTGCGAAAGACACAATCAATAGCTATTGATAAATGTCTCATAATAATTTGAGCTATATTAACAAAAGTTCAACATGATAACCGGTCTTTTATTTTCTATTAAGCGGAATAAGTTTGCAAAAGCGACGGGATCAAAAAAGCACTTTCGTGGAAAAATATAACCATCACACTACATATAGAGCACCAACAACAACAACAATAACATTACACTATGTAGGGTCAACTACAAGAATCCTTCTTCTCTATTGTGTCCTATTGTAGAGAGCACACCACATTCTTAAACTTGCCTCTGAACTTTAATCTTTCTTGATTACATCTTCTACTATGGCTCTTCCCTATACTCTCAAGAGTAGAACTTGAGATAGAATATTCTCCATGTTGTCTTGAATGTTCTCACTTAAAATCAAGTCTCATACATCATTTAGCTTTATTTTGATGCTACCTGATGAATTATTCATTGCAATCACCATTGTAGGCAAACTTTCTGATAAAGATGACAACAAGATTAGTGTATTGATCTTATCTTCAAATGTGATATCAATGGAGCTCAATTGATTTGTAATCACATTGAACTCTTTGATGTGGTCAACAACAATCCACTTTCTCTCATTTTAAATTAATTAAGCGAAGCATGAAAAATAACTTATTTGATGATGGCTTCTCATATATGTTGGTTAGAGCATTCATTAAATTGGTCATCTTCTTCTCCATGATAATGTTGAAAGTAACATTTCGTCAATGTCGTGAATCACACCTAGTGCAGCTCATTTTCTCGGCTTCCGACTTAGAAGAGATTCATGCAACTTACTTTAGTATAAATAATCATTTATCATCTTTTCGAAGTCTTTACCCTTGAACTTATTAGTTAGGACATTCCTTTTATCAACCACCTTTTTCTCTTTTTAATAAAATCTTGTTATGATACTAGTTGTTGGGAGTTTAAGAGAGGAAAAGAGAGGAGAGAAGTAGAAAGTACAATCTCACACACACACAAAAGAGAATATAAGAAGATTTAAGTGATTTAGCATCTTGTCCACATCCTCGATCACTAATATCTCACATATATTTCTCTCACGAGGAGAGCTTAGGAGAAAATATAAAATTTTTTGGATGCCTCATCCATGGATTTCGACCTTTTAAAACTAAGGTAAAGGGGTATATTTTGTGAAATAATTTTAAATAAACATCTACACAATTTAAATTTTTTAAAAAAAAAAAAAGAATATAAATTTTATTGCAAACAAAATAATAATACAAAGACTAAAGGGAATTTCTCAAAGCTAATGCTTTCAGAAGACAAATACCTAAAGAGAAATTCCCAAAAAAAAATAAAATAAGAAAAGAAAGACAAAAATAACTAAGAGAAGAGTAATAACTATAGAGCTCCAAACTGAAAGAATTTGTAAGAAAAACTCAAGACAAATGAACTTAATAAAAATAAAGGGAAGGAATATAGTCTCAGTCAAAATCCAACTCAGGTGCAACACCATATGTGAGCATCAAACTTTATTAAGAAGGTTACAATCACAAATAATGCTACCATAAAGAGCTAAAGAGAAACATCAAAGCTATCACAACCAAGAAGAAGAGTACCCTTACCAGAAAAACAAATAGCAGAACATGAAGACAACATGATTGAAAAGGGATAGCAAGGCATCCCAACCAGCCCTTCCAATCAACAAGAAAAGGAAAATTTTAAAAGCTGAGACCAGTGGACCAAACCACCATAAGAAAAACACGCCACCAAACCAAACACAACCTACCAAGGAACCAATAAAGAAATCAACCATCAAGGCCACCAGTAGGACACCCAGGCTGTAGACAACATAGCAAACAACCCCTCAAAACCAAACCAACAACAGACCCTCAAAGTAAAGAGGCTCAGATATAAAACCCAGGAGAACAAGCAATCCAGCAGCTAAAAGACAGAACATAACCAGCAAGCTAAACAAAGAAAACATCACTAGCGATGAACCCCACAATACCAAAGAGAACAATAGGCCAAACAGATACAAAAAAAATGATACATACCACACAATTCTTATATATTTACATATCAAACATCTAAACTAATACATATAACACTCTAATCTTCAATATCACATCAAAATACCATTTTATTCACAAAAGTGAAATGCACCTTTAAGCAGAAAGTGTTAGATATGTAAATATCTAACTTTGATTAATATGTAAATGTATGTAAAAATGATGATTCACAAAATCAATTCGCATATTAGATCAATCAAATCGATTTGAGACTTCCTTGATATCAATAAAGTCTATTTAACACTTTGGTAATTGTAAACAATAAAACGAAAAAAATTGAATAGTCCAAATGGTTATCAATGAATCAAAATGTCAGGATCAATCAAGCCAAGAAAAAAATACCTAAAGTTTCAAATTATGGAAAAAACGAACAATCTTATCAAGATTAGATCGCCGTAAAGCAAATTTTTTAACCAATGTAAATTCATACGATTTAGCCAATTTCTCACATTCACATCCAGAACATGATCACGAATTCCTCTAAAAGAAGTTGAGATAAGTTCAAGAGACTCACAAGGGCCATCCTTACAAGTAAGCACGTTCTTAAAGGATTTAGAACCAACGACCCATTGGATCAACCCCAAAATTCCAAATGCCTAGCAGGAACATCAAAACCGAAGGTTTACCCCATTAGCTACTACCCAAGCCATAGATGAAGAACACGCATTCTTTTCAATGGCCAATGGCGGCAGAATCGAGAATAAGGAGAAATCGAGCAAGAAGCTTCAAAATCCTAGACAAAGGCACGTGGACAAGACGAAAACAAGAATCACCATATACGAAAGGAAGAGCTAGCGACACCACTAATTTTAAATTTTAAATGTGGAATAATTCAATTTTGATGTCCACATAACTTTACAAAAAAAAAACATATAGAATTTAACTTTTTGTTTAACTTTGACTCCACATTTAACATTAAGAGGCTATTTGTTTTGTATTTGAAATCTGCATGTAAAGTTGTAAAATGAATAATTATTTTGAATACTTTTTCTATTGTTTGGTTCTATGTGAAGTAAATACATGTATTTTTGTTTGGTTGAGAAATATATAAAGTAAAGTAAATACACATTGCCTACATAACTTGAAATATTTGAGGTAAGTGAGATTTTTTTCATTGAAATATTAAATTAATAAATTAAATACATATTAAAATATAAATATTTTATAAATAAAAAATTTACTATTTAAAAAAATTATTATATATTTATTTTAAAAGTGAAAAAAAATTGAACAATATGATGTATCTCATAACTTGAACTCATTAAATAAATTTATTTTAAGGATTTCTTAGTTAATTTAAAATATTTTTTAAATTTGCTTTCATAGGAAGCTCTATATATATTAAAAATTACCATTAAGTGTGAGATTTTAAAAAGAAATAATGTCAGATTACCGCTACATAACCAAGACCTGATCTCTCATTAGAATTCACCATGGCTTTGTTCAATATCCTTTGGAGGCCATTATGTTCTTTCGACTAGTATAATCTAACAAAGACTTGGCAGGCATAGGATGTGGCACAGTGAGCGATTTGTCGAGATCTAGGCGATGTATCACATACAGGAAGCATCACATTGAATTTGAAAGGGTAAAGCGAATGAGAGAAAGAACTCAAAGAAGTCCGGTCCTCTCGAGTTCTGGCGTCAAAGTGGAATTTGAAAGGGTAAAACTATCAAGCGTTCACCTTTGATCTCATGGTGGACTTAGAGAGAGAAGGAGAATCTCCATTCACTTGTGATTATGATTTTTGCAGTTACATGGGTTCGAAAAAATGAATGAGATTTTAATCGCTCAAATTTAAAATTGAGCCAACAATTATTTCATTTAGCTCAATTCAAACTCAATTCAAGCTAAAATACGAGCCGACTTTCAAACGATTAACAACTTTCGAGCAAATTTCTCATCCCTAAATGTTGTTACTTGATTATTTTGCAAGAAGGCTGGTCATGTGAAGAAAGATTGTCAAGTAAACCAAATTGGTTTGTGAAAAGGGTAAATTTTTAACTTTGTTTGTTGTTAATTTATCTTTAGCATCAAATCACTTGGTGGATAAATCTGATTTACTCACATAAGTGTGATTATTGTAAGAAAGGCGAATGTCAACTAATATCTTTGAAAGATTTATATGTGAGAAATAACAATAAATCTCTATTTAAATATATATATATATCTAGAATATGGTTGTATTTTGAATTTACATGAGACTTTTATAAACCGTCGTTTAGACAAAATTAAATTTATATTTCTTGTTTGGATATGATTCTTCTTGTTCATTTAGAAATGAAAAATTTAGTCTATTTATTCAAATATTATTAGTTCTTTAGTTGATAATCTATATGAATTAAATATTTTTTGTTTCATAAATTAATGAAACCTTGCATCAAGTAATTTTAGTACAAAGCAAAAATTAATGAATGAGAATTCATATGTTATGACACAAGCATTTAGGATATATTTCTAAACATAGAATTGAAAGACTTGGGTTAGAAGAAATTCTTGATTCTCTTAGTTTTTCAGATGATAAACTTTGTATAGAATGTATCAAAGAAAAATAAATAAATATCAAGAAAGTTGGTGTTAATAAGAGTTTAAGCATCTTGGAATTAATTCGCGATATTTGTGATCCATTCTTTCTACTTGTAATGGCGTATTTCATTATTTTATACGATTATTCCGTTATGAGTACTACTTGATTTATGAGAAGTTGCAGTCCTGACGTATTCAAAATTTTAAGGCGAAGTTGAAAATCAACTTTGAAAGAAAATAAAGCTACAAATTTAGCGTGGTGGTGAATACTAGAAAGATATGATGAATCATGAACAACGCGTGCCCTTTTCCAAATATTTAGTAGAATGTGGCATCGTTTCTCAATAAATCATTCAATCGACCTAGATCTGGACCGTCGTCTCTTTTTTAAAAGCGGGGCGGTCGATTTCTCTCCGTCTCTGCGGGGAGGGGGCCGTCAACTTGTTTTGGTAATAACTTTTGATATACTTAACCAAATTGGATGATTTAAAGTGCTACATGATGTTGAAAGATCCTATTTCTATCCATAAGGCTTGATCACCAAAGAACGCTTGTAGGATACGACCATGGCGAAAGCTTTGAAGAAAGAGGGGGGTCAATAATGGGCGTACTTGATTTAGGGGATCTCAAATGGAATCAATTGAAGTAGCTTCTATTCTTCAAATAAAGGCTATCTTCAAAGGAATTGAATTCCTTGTGATTTGATCACTAGCCCAAGCTTTGGATCCAAATTTTGGTTTTGATGTATTCAATGGTTGAGAGCACTTGGAGGGTGGGGAGAGTTTGTTTGGCTTGGTTTTGGTATCGATGGTGTATGAGAGCTTTTTTTTCCTTGAGAGTGTGTATATGTTATTTCCTTCATGGCATGCTCTTTCTTTTTTTTTAATTTTTTTATTATCTTTCTCCATGATTGGCCTTTTTTTATGCTTGATTACTGATTTAGTTGAGCCACCTCGAAGAGATGGCTTTTTTTTTGTCTTGGGGTAGGTGATGTGGGATGAGGACAAAAATTTTCCTCTCTTTATCCTTTTTATTTTTATTTTTGTTATTTGATTTATTAATTAAAGAGATTAATTAACTTATTAATGGTGTTTAAGTTGATTAATCTCTTATGCACATTCATTGGTTAAGATGGTTTTGAATTTTCATACTTTTATGTTTTGTTTAACTCACTTAATTGGGTTAAGTTGAGTCAAGCTTTTATTTTATTATGACCCATTTGACCTAAATACACCCAATAGGAAGTTAGGTTATGCCCTATTATCATTCCCATATGATTTAGTTTGATGTTATTTTGATTTTTCTTCAACTTGAGTTCAATGTGGCTTATTTAAGTTATTTTTTGTTTAAGAATTTAATTTACTTAATCTAAGCCTTAAAGAACTCAAATTTATTTATTATAATTAAAACTATTTATTTAATTTTTAGAAATATTTTTTTTGGTGATTTTATTTAGTCAAATTTTAGTGGGTTGACTTTTTGACAAAGTGGGCCCACTTAAGTCAATTCTAGGTTAACTAGGGTTGACTTTAGGTTTGACTTTTAATCATTCTAGATTGATGATTATTGATTATTAAGTTGATTGGTTGATTTTGAATTTGGATGCTTGAGTTGATCTACTTAAATAGGTTAGATCAACCAGGTGAATTATCTAGGTCACTAGGCATAGTGTCCTAAGCATGCTAAATTAACCTCATCCAAAATGAGGTCAACAAATGGACAATATGTGTAGTGGATTAACTAGAAAACACATTGGTGTTGACAATTGATCAACATACAAGTATAAGCTTGGGGTTCCAATTCATAATTTTTGTTTTTTTGATTTAGATTTATTTTGATTTTGATTATGAAAGATAGGTATATGTATACCTATCTTTGTTTTGGAGTGTGATTCATTCTTAGAAACTTAACTTTCATTAAGTTCTAGGATGAAGAAAAGCTATTAAGAATAAGCCCAAAGATTGGTCTAAATGCAATCATTATGCTCAAGGAAAATGCCTTTAGGGACTTACTTTTCTTGAGTAGTGGTGATTCATGTGATTAGCTAATAAGATGGGGTTAAGGCGTGATCCATCCTAGTTAAAGAGAGAGAGGGGCCTTTAAATGATCCAAACCTCAAAAGGTATCTTTGGGAGAAGAGGCTTGAAATGCTTGATCTACTCCACATGACTACTAAACAGGAGTCACATGGACTTGTTCCTATTTAGATAGTTCAAAGAAATGGGGCCTTTAATGGTATGATTTCATTCTTTAGAAGTTTGAATAGGATGCCAACTGGGGACTTATTCCTAATGATTATAAAGAAGGTCGACTGAGGACTTATATCTTTCTGGCTATTAGAAAAGGGGTTTTAAAGACTTAATCCAATCTAATTTGCCTATGTAGCATGAAAGGGGCCTTGATGGCTTGTTCCAATCATGTACACAAAGGTAGGATGCCGATTGGGGACTTACTCGATGATTAGAAAGAAGGCCCGGGACTTATATCTTTTACTATTAGGGTGCCTTAATCCAATCTAACTCACTATTTAGCATGAAAGGGGCCTTGATGGCTTGTTCCAATCATGTACGAAGGTAGGATCTTGGGGACTTACTCGATAATTAGAAAGAAGGGACGGGACTTATATCTTTGGTATTAGAAATCGTAAAGACTTAATCCAATCTTTGTGTAGCATGAAAGGTGCCTTGATGGCTTGTTCCAATCATGTACAAGAGGTAGGATCTTGGGACTTACTCGATGATTACAAAGAAGGCCGGTAGGGACTTATATCTTTAGGCTATTAGTAAGACTTAATCCAATCAAACTTGTGTAGCATGAAAGGGGCCTTGATGGCTTGTTCCAATCATGTACACGAAGGTAGGATGTCGGGACTTACTCATGATGATTAGAAGAAGAGGGGGACTTATATCTTTCTATTAGAAAGGGGTCATAAAGACTTAATCAATCTAACTCGCTGTAGCATGAAAGGGCCTTGATGGCTTGTTCCAATCATGTACCAAGTAGGATGGGACTTACTCGATGATTAGAAAGAAAAGGGACTTATATCTTTGCTATTAGGGTCATAAAGACTTAATCCAATCTAACTTCCTGTGTAGCATGAAAGGGGGCCTTGATGGCTTGACAATCATGTACAAGGTAGGATCTGGGGACTTACTCACGATGATTAGAAAGAAGGCGGGGACTTATATCTTTCTGGCTATTAGAAAGGGGTCATAAAGACTTAATCCAATCTAACTCGTGTAGCATGAAAGGGGCCTTGATGGCTTATTCCAATCATGTACACGAAGGTAGGATCTTGCTGGGACTTACTGATGATTAGAAAGAAGGCACTTGGGACTTATATCTTTTTTTTATTAGAAAGGGGACATAAAGACTTATTTCAATCTAACTTGCCATGTAAATGAAAGGGCCTTGATGGCTTGTTCCAATCATGTACGAAGGTAGGATGCGGGACTTACTCCATGATTAGAAAGAAGATTGGGGACTTATATCTTTGTATTAGAAAGGGTCATAAAGACTTAATCCAATCTAACTTCTTTGTGTAGCATGAAAGGGGCCTTGATGGCTTATTCCAATCATGTACAAGGTAGGATGCCGGACTTACTCGATTAGAAAGAAGGGACTTGGGACTTATATCTTTAAGGCATGAAAGGGGACATAAAGACTTAATCAATCTAACTTCCCTTGTATGAAAGGGGCCTTGGCTTGTTCAATCATGTACCGCATGGGATGCCCGGGAACTTACTCGATGATTAGAAAGAGGCCGATTGGGGACTTATATCTGCTATTAGAAAGGGTTAGACTTAATCAATCTAACTTGCCATGTAGCATGAAAGGGGCCTTGATGGCTTATTCCAATCATGTATGGGAGGATGTTGACTTACGACCTATAAAGGTGACATGGATGAGAAAAGGGTCAAAGTGACTTACTCCCAATCATTTAGTTATGACTAATGGCAATCCTGGACTTAATTCTCACTTAGTTAGTCTAGATGAAGAGGTTATGGAAGGTTTGCTTTCATTTCTAAGCACATTTACAAATGAGTTTTCAACATTTCAGCATTTAGACAAGTTGAAGCAAAAGCATTAAAGAGAAATAAACTTTTATTTTATTGATCTTTGTTTTGCAATAAGTTACACATAATATTTCTTTAGGTAACGTCCATTAATAGGTGGTATTGGGCGTTACCATCACAAGTAATAAGTTGGTAAGAACCTCCTTCATAAGCTTTTTCCACTACAAATGGTCCTTCCCATTTGGCTCGAATTTTTGTCGATTCTTGATGAGCTGATTGGTCGTAGAACTAAGACCAAATCTCCGACTTGGAAAGTTCTAGGCGAACCAACTATCATGTGCACGAACTATCATTGGTTGATTTGAGGTTTTGTTGAGCTTATAATCATTTTCCTTCAAGATTTTCTAGTTCTTCCAAAGCGAATCTTATGATTTTGTTATCTATTATTATTAACTATTCTTAATGGAGGTAGCTACACTTCTAATGGAAGAATCTTGACCCCAAAACTAAAGCATATGTGTAGATTGAGTTGGTGTCCTATGTAGTCCGATAGGCCCATAAGGCTTCAACCAACTTCTCATGCCATTGGCGTTTGTTTTCATCAAGTATCTTTTTTTAGAATTAATGTTTTGTTAAATGCCTCGGCCAATCCATTCACCTTAGGGTAATAGATGGTTGAGTATCTCTAGTCAATTTTATGTTTAGCCGCAAAGTGATTTATTTTCGTGGACCTAAAAGATGGACCATTGTCTGATATGATGCGACGAGGAATCTTGAATCGATATCGACATTTTCACGAAGAATTTCAACACATGATATGCTTTAACCTCTTTTTTGTGCCTTTAGCCATTTGGAAAAATAATCCGTTACTAAAATAAAATGGTGTCCTTTTGAAGAAGGAGGATCAATGGGCCTATGATGTGTAACTCTCAAATGGCAGCGAAGGATGTCATTGGGTGGTTGATGTAATACCACACCATGTACTTGCCCGATGACACGACGTGCAACCTCCATGCAATCATTTAACATCGATGGCCAATAATAGCCAATTCTTTTGATTTTTAATTTCATTTTGGGTCCAGATTGGTGTGCTCCACACAATCAGTGTATCTCGACCTTATGGGCTTCCAATTTGTCTAAACAAGCACATTTGGTCGAAAATCGATATAAAACATCATTAATCAATGCATAAGACAAAGCACGTTTGTTTATTTGATTTGCTAAAGATTTATTTTCAAGATGCCTCCCTTTACTTAAATAGTCAATAAACAGTTGCCTCCAATCACATTCTATTTGACCTTTAGTAAGAGTGACTATCCTTTGAATTTCTCCTTGCCTATTAATGTAGTCTAAATCTATAGGAGACAATACCTGTTGATTTTGAACTTCTATAGATTGATTCTTTTCTAGGCATATGATTTCTTTAGCTAATTTAGCCAAAGCATCTTATTCTCTTGACGAGATATTCTACATGATACATATGGAATCTTTTCAAGTAATTTCATTGTATATTTATAATAATTGAAGAGTTTTGGATTCAAAATCTTATAGATTCCACTTACTTGGTTTATAACTAGTTGGGAATCCCCACAAATTTTATATTTTTAATCTCCATAAGGATGTAACTCTAATAAGAGCATAAACTTCATTGTTTGTACAAGGCTCCAAATGATATGAATATCTCATCATTCCCCTTTACGGGGTTATAAAGATTAACCCAATTCACGCCTTCCACGGGGTGGATGAATTGGACTCTTTATTTCTTCTTGATGATGATGATGCCATCAAAATATAATTCCAGTGGCAATAGGTTCACCTTCTAATGTTATGATCTGTTCATGGGAGATCATCATTTAAAGGGATCCTTCAAGCATAGGGTGTGTTCTAGAAAATCGCTACTATTTATCCTTTCACGAAGAAGAGGAATATAGGTGATTTCAAACAATAATAAAATCATTGACCATCGTCTTTAAGCGTGACGGCGTTGGGAGTCATGAGATATTGCAAAGGATTCACCTTGAAATCGGGTTGACCTTATGAGAAAGCATATAATGCCTCTTACGGCAAAAACAAAGGCTAAACAATGTTTCTCAATAGGAGGATAATTCTTTTCTGTTGGAATAAGCCTGTGACTTAAATAATAGAGGGCATTTTCTTTCCCTTCTTCATTTGTTTGGGCTAATAAAGCCCCAAGAGATTCTTCCATAGCCGCAGTATAGAGGATTAATGGCTTTCTTGGAATCGGGGAAGCCAAAACAGGAGGATTCATTAAATATTGCTTTAGATTTTCAAAGGCCTCCTGACATTTTTCATCCCAAATAAATTTGGAGTCTTTTTTTTAATAATCGCAAGGGTTGGCACCTTCGAGATAAATTCGATATGAACCTTCTTAAGTATGCAAGCCTTCCCTGGAATGATCTTAGCTGTGTAAGACTTTTAGGTGGCGGCATTTCTATAATAGCTTTTATCTTTTCTGGGTCAATCTCTATCCCACGATGCCGCTACAAACCCCAGAATTTCCACGAAGTCACTCCAAAGGCACTTGAGGATTCATCTTTAAGTTATAGTGGCTGAAAAATGACCATAAATCATAAAATGTTCTTGTTTTAGTTTTTCTTTTAATGACTAAATCATCGATATAACATTCAACTTTATTATGAATCAAGTCATCGAATATTCTAGTCATAGCTCTTTGATAAGTAGCTGATTTTTGAGGCCAAATGGCATGATGTACGAAAATCCCTATTGGAGTTCTAAGCGTATGTTTTTCATCTTACGGGTACATCTTAATTTGATTATAACGGATGATCCATCCATAAATGAAAAGATCTCATGCGAGGAAGCTATGGACCATGAGTTCGGTATAGGCAAGGGGAATTCATCTTTGGGACAAGCTTTATTTAAGTCTCTAAAGTCAACGCAGATGCATTTGACCATTCTTCTTCTTTTTTTTCTTTGGAACTATCTACCCAATGGGTATTGTTCTTCTCAGTATAAAGCCATCTTCAATTAGTTTCTTTATTTCAATGATTACTTGTTGTTCTACTTCGCATTCTTTGAAGCTTTCTTCCTTGGGATGGCATCGGGTTTAATTCCTAGTTTGTGTGCACATACATCTGGATAAACACGGCATTTCATCATAACTCCAAGCAAAGCAATCTTTATACTCAAGAGTAAGGTGATTAACTCTTAATCTTGGACCCAACAAAGAGCTAATAAAGTCAATTTTGGGTTCTCAGGAGTTCCTAGGTTAATCTCCTTTAATTCATCTATAGTAGATTTTATTTCTTCCTCATATTCAGGTGGTGCATTCTGAAGTGAATCATCTTTGGATTCTTCTATAGTTTTTACGAATGAGTCTCCTAGAAGAGTAGAAGAGACTTCAAAGAGTTGATCTATTTGACGATTGCTTATCATTAAGCAATGCTCTATATCATCAAATGATTTAACAGTACCAAACCCAATCCCAGCTTTGGAATGAAAATTTCTATGTTTTTGGTTCCATAAGCTCTCCATGCATTGGGCTTTATCTTTAGGCCAAATATTTGTAATAAAACCATGTTTCACAGAATTCTTTACACAAGTAGAGTACCAATCAAAAGGAAGTTCTATTATTTCATTGAAAGATGGTTCTTCAAGCTTTACATCTCCTTCGAGCTTGAAGGACACAGTGCGAATAAAATTTTTCTTGACCTTCCCACTTCTCGATAAGTTAGGGGATACTTTGACCTCTAATTGAGATATTTTGATTTAGAGGAGTAAAGTTAAAGTATCCACATATTTTTTAATTTTTCATATGTGGATAAGTCGGACTCTTCCTTTAATTCTTTGATTTCTTCTTCATCGATCGATTCTAAGGAAATCTCAAACCTTTTGAAGCATTTCTATGATAGGAATCTTCATCTGGATTCCAAATCAATATGAATTATTGGAGGTTCTTTTTGTTTCTTTTCTTTTTCCTCCTTTTCTTTCTTTTCATCTTTGTTTATTATTTTTTGTGCTTCAATAATGATGGATTTCATAGAATCAACTCTAGGTTTCTTAGGCATGTAATACATAGCATCTTCATAAAGCTCAATCTCATGAATAGCGAATGGTTGTACATCTCCTTTTATAACAAACTCCACTCCATCCCTAGTGTACTAATATGGTGGAGTGAAGATACCATTCTATATTCATGAATCCAAGGTTTGCCTAAGAGAGCATTAAAGGAAGTTTTAATTTATAATATGGAAATTTTCAATCCTTCTATTTCTAATAATAGAGTGATTGAGCCTAAAACTTTTCACCTATTTCATTAAATCCCTTTAACAACATCTTATCAACTAAGTCTTACTATCAATTTTTAAGAATGCTAATGTTTTTAGAGTTCATGATGTTACAGATGCCGGGATCTACTAGAACTCTTGACAATCTTATATTTTCAATTTTTTCTGCAATATAGAGGGGCGATTATGGTCCTTTGGTTTCCAAAGTAGATCCTCATGGGAGAAAGTAACTCACGGGATCTCCTTAAAGTAAAACCTCTTAGAAGTAGTAGCTAGTTGAGTCGCATATCTCACGGATCAAGTAATGCACACTAGTGATTCTCTCATTTCTTTTGAAAGAATGAGAGCGTCATAAATCTTAATCTTGGGAGCTTCTAAGATGAGATAGAACATTATAATCCACTTTGGGAACCTTTATTTCTTGGTATCTCTTTAAGTAATGAATGAACTTGTGCTTTCATCCATGATTTTCTTTCCTTTTCTTGAGGAGGTAGGAGGTAGCGAGGTGGTAAGACTCTTCCACTGGAGGTTTATTTCAAAATATCTCCAGGGTTTGAATCAACATGTTCCTCATTTTGACCATCTTTTTTTGATGAATGATCAAAATCTGATATTTCTAAATCTATGATAAGTGGATCACCATGTAAATCTTCCATGTAAGTTTCACAGTCATATGAAACATCATGAGATTCTTCTTTGATATTTAAATTCTTTAATATTTTCATTCTCATTTTCATTAGAAATAGCAGATGTAAGAAATGTCATCGAGATAGATTTTTATTTATTATTTTGAAATAAGTACATAAAGATAAAGGATTATATGGTATTGCCTTTCCATCTTTATCATACAAAATTCTATTACTAGATATAGATGTCCCTCCCTCACCACACTTTATTATCTTCTACGTAGTTGAAGATGTTGGACTGGGCTGAGGTGGAACTTGTATTCTAGACTCATCAACAGTGATCACCTCCGTCGATTGATCACGCATGGAAAATTTTAAATTTTTCATCTATATTTCTTTAGAATGGGATAAAACATCCCATTCATTTTGAAGAACTAGAAGAAGAGTTACTGTTATAACCTTAATGGATCCTTGTCCGGTCCACCAGTACTCTTTGGGATAGTTACCAATCCTTGTTAAAATTTCTTTCGAGCGTCTTTAAAAGAAAAGCAATCCTCAATAGTATGCCCCCCAACATCTGATGATGGCAATAGGGATCATTTACCTTTCCCACCTCTTACGGCTTTCTTGGATCGAGTTTAAAGTCGGCTTTTTTTATCAAATTTTTAAGATTTTCCTCACACCTCTTTCTTAAAGGAATAAGTCTTGTTTATTCTTTAGAAAGAGCTAGTTGGAAAATTCTAAATGATGACTTTTATGCTGTGGTTCATAAGATGAAGCTCTGTACTGCTTGCATAGCTTTCCCTTGTCCACTTTTGAAACATTACGCTCTTTTTCTAAAGGCCTCCTAGGCTTGGATGACTCAGATTGGTCTTTTAAGAATGACATCCTAGGAGCTTCCTCTTGTAAATTAGAGGCTTTATTTAAAAGTTTCTCAAAGGTCTTAATAGTAAAGCCTTTGAGGGAGGAAGGTAGGCCATGTATATTCTAAGGAGGATCTCTGACATCTTTGCTCTTGTAGTTGAGGCTGCATTTTAGGTGAGAAATTCTCCATCTTAGATATAATCAACTAGAGATTCTCAGCTTAGTGTCTACTACTAGGTCTCCCACATGATGTTGGACACAGTGAATCTCTTTACAAATATTTCTTCCAATTAGGTGAAAGTGTGAATCATTTGGTAAATCAACATACCGGTCGAAAGCAACTCGCTAACAAACTGTCTAAATAAAGAGCATCTCCCTCTGGTATTACAACAGCTTGCACGGAAGTGAGCTAAATGCTGCTTGAGATTTCAGTCCCATCGAATACTTTAAAAGATGGGGATACAAACCCCTTTGGATATGGAGTGGAATCAAATTCCTTAGGTATGGCTACCCTGGAATCATGGTTGTTGTACCAGTTTGTGCAAGTGCTTCCTTCACTTGTTGTTGCACCAATGTCTTTAGTTCAGTGTTGGAAGGTACCACAATCGCTGGTTTTGATTCATGTTGGTACTCTTCTAAACCAGACCTCCAATCATCGGTAGGATGCAAGGGATGTCTTATTGTCTCTTCCACGCTCTTTTTAGATGATGATGTCAAATATAGATGTGTGTTCTTCTTGGCAGCGTCAAATCATCATCTAACATATCATCTTGTTCATGATCAAAATATTGAGAATTTATTTTCAAATTTTCATTTTCTTCATCTTCTTTAATGATGTGTATATCTCTTCTTTGGAGGAGAGTGGAACACCATTGCTATCTAAGATGACATCGTTAGTTCTCCAATTTCCATTGGCCTTAATTCAGATAGTTCATTCATGTTCCCTTGGGATGTAGGGATACTATCAATGAAGGCTTTTAGGCTGCATGACCATCATGTTTTTCCTAAGAAGAATGAATAAGAAGAATTCACTCCTTTATTGGGAAGATCAAATGGATGTAGTTGAGACAATTGTGGTAAAGGTTCATCACTAGATTGAACTAAAGGTTTTAAAGGTGAAGAGGGTAAAGGTGGTGAAGGGATTTTATGCTCAATTTTAGGGACTTTCTAATATATACTCTTTTATTCTTTTCATTAGGATAAGTCCTATCTGTCATCTAGATTGATTTTTATGCCATGTAAGTGAATGTATAGGGAGAATATCTCACGGTACCACAGACAGGATATGGGGTCTTTTTCTATCAAATGTGGCCCTTCCTTTGATGATGGAAGGTGGCGGTCTCACGATAGTCTTTGCTAAATGTTGAGAAGCTTGATGCTTCATGTTTCTCAATAGATCTTCTTTAGTGTAGGGGAAGATCTAGGTAGCTATCTGCAAAGTCGGAGAAATCGGCCATGCGATTCTCATGTTCTGGTTAAAGTTTCTCCTTTGGAGGATAAAAGGATGGGGTAAGGAATTAGCAATCTTCATTATATTCTCCTCCTCAGGGTGCAGCAGATAAAGGATGGAATCTGCTTCCACCTAAGAGTGGAGAAGTATGAGGAAGAGGATATCCATCTCTCTTCACAGCTAAATCCATATCTAACATCTCCTTCCTTTTCTCCAAGAGCTATCCTCACGAGTCTCCTCCTCTATTTTTCTTTTGACTCTTAGTCATTTGGTATTTTTGAAGTGGAGTCCTTCAAAAGTGCAAAGGGACTAGAGCGGAATGCCTCACGAAGTGGGCAATTTCAATTTCTTTTGTACAGGTCCTTGCTGGACCCTTTCAACAATCTGTTTAGTAAGCATCCTATTTTCAGCAGGATTTGCAACATTAGAAAATTCTAAAATAGGTTGCTTATCTTTCAGTTGCTTCAATAGGAGCAAGAGTTACTCCATTAGCGGTAATATTGAGATTTTCAAATCCAAATTTGATAATGGAGCCATCGATGGCAAGCGATAAATGAAAAAATATCTGATCAATTGGCCAACCATTTTCTATTTTCAAAATAAAATTAATTTTATTAAAAATGTAAAATAAAGATTATGGTCAAAATAATGTTTTGACTTTTCAAGGAAGGTTGACCAATGATATGGCCAAGATTGTTTCTCACTTTTCATTTTATTTTGAGATTTGGTTATAGGACCCAATCATTTAACTATGACAAATGAAGAGTTCTAGAACCTCAAGATGTTGGATAGGCTCAACCAAGAATGAAATGGAGAGGTATCCAATGGAAAGAAAGGCAATCCTGACCAGTGAGTGGCACTAGTACACTACCGATATATAGAAATAACCACCTATTTCTAAAGATGGAGAGAGGAACCAATCCCCAGCGGAGTCGCCAGAAAAATATGTTGGTTTTCTTTTTCTCTTTGAATGGAGAAAAGAAATGACACCACATAGAGTTTAGGAATATTTTATTTAGATGATCAAATACAACATTAAGGAATACACATATTATCTCGAAAGATAAACATGCTTTCCTATAATGGATTCAATCATTTCAATAAAAGACTCACAAGGCTAATGGGTCTGTACCAAAGTATTTTCCCATGAACTACATAGAAAAGTAGAGCAGGGGTCAATTTTATCTTGGGATCACGGTTCCCATAAAGGCAAGCCTATAGTTAATTACATCTTAGGAAGGGTCTCTTCCCAAAGAATACTCTCGATTAAAGAAATAAGTGATTATTCCTAAAGACTACTAAGGTAGCTTTCAAAGAATTGATTTTTGGAAATTCAATTGGGAGAGGTCCAAATAGAGAGTTATTTTTAAGAGTCAAATGGAAAAGAGTAGGAAATGCCTATTGATACTGGGATGCCTAGTAGACATTTCATCTATCTTATGATTGGGTTTCAAATTTGGGATTTAATTTTAGATTTTAAGTTATCATTTTCTTAGAAATCTAGGACTTAGATTCTAACAGCACAAGAATGCAGAAATGCCTAGGGTTGAAGACTTATTCCTAAAAGGATGCTTCAGAACCTAGTCTACAGGTGCTTCTAACACATGTCGATGCTCGACTTAATTCTATTCTTGGAATCATTGGTCGCCTTCACTTGAAGGAACTAACCTATCCCCGATTCTTTCCGGACTTACAACTACGGAGAAGGCGCCACTAACACCACCTAATCGCATTTTAAAATCATGAGGCTAAGTCATATGAATGCAAGATGGCTGGGCTGTTATAGTTTTAGGAAAGAAATCTATGAACCTAGACTTACTCCATAATCCCTAAGATCATGTAGGGTATGAAGATGCATATAACTAATGCACATTTTTTAGATTTTAATAATTTTTAACTCAGGATTCATTTAGGTCATAAGGATATAATTTATGCCTAATGCATGCAATTAAAAAAAGATCATGGGCCAAATCAAAATAGAAGAAGGTGTATTTCCATCATAGGCTCTCAAAGGCCTAGGTAAAGATGGAATTCCTTCATTAATCAAGAGTGAAACAATATGATTATGCATGACATTCAGCTAAGGGGTTGCTACATATTTTATCTTGTTTTAATACCTAGGCTTTTATGTGAATATTATGAGTTGTATTTATTTTTATGTTTCAGTTGATTTAGTTGGGTGGAAAATTTAGTTTATCCTATGAGCCTACGTCCAAGCATACATCACAAGACAAACATAAAGAAAAGAAACCTAGAAAAGCATGCTATTTCTATTAGCACCCAAAATAAATCAAGCCAAATTAAATTATATAAGAAAAGGTTAATGCAGCTATACACCCCAGAAGAAAGAAAAATGGGCAACCGAGTTCTACCCTTATACAACCTGGCCTAGAACTACAAGTTTAGATCTATGGGTCTTCTTTCCAAGAAAGTCTCCTTCTTGGGACATCCATGGCTCCAGGGACCACACCATCTCGGTTGGGTCACTCCTAATCCCCATAGATCCTAACCTAATTCTAAGCTCAAATTTACATTTAAAATTCAAAGAAAATCCTAAGCCCTGCAAAACAGATGTTAGGAAATACACACAACACACCAAATAGTTTATATTTTATAAACATATGGGCTTAGCATTAGTTGCTTGCCAAGCCCACCTGTCCTATGGACTATGTTAAGGGATTTTAGCACGCAAGCAAACATCAATTTTATGATTTATTTATTATGACCACTTTAACACGTCCTGTAGAAAATAGTGTCAAATTTAGAAAGAATGCCCTACCATCCGCCTAACAAGCAGGCATCCCCTAAATAATACACCACAGAACATGTGAAGACATCACAACATATCACGTGGAGATTAAAAGAAAATCACAATCTACAACCTAGATCTAATGCGTGACCTAAATAATCTAGTGTGTGTAGAGGGGTTTGTGTGGTAAGTCTTTTCTAGGCCTTTAAGTTTAAGTTTTGATGTTTAAAAATTTAATTAGTTTAAATTTTACCATTGGTTGGTTTCATTTCAAATGGTTTAGTGATTTAAATTTTTATTTTTATGTTCATTTTATTTAGTTAAAGTTGTATAGGTTTTCAAGAATGAAGAATGGAATGATTCCATTTTTTTGGATGGAGCTCTTTCCATTCAACATCCTAAATCCTAATGAAGTTTCCAAAAGGCTAATTAAAATCCTTAAGTATTTTAATTAATCTTTTTTATTTCAATTCTGTTTGAATTTGATTTATGTTATTTCATTTGTTTTAATTAATTTAATTTGTTTGATTTATTTCATTTTAATTAATTTATATGGATTTCATTTGATTTGCTACTTTAAAGAGTTTAATTTTTGTTTGATTTCATTCAATTTAACTTAAGATATTAAATTATGAATTTGTAAGCTTAAGTTTTAAGTCATTAATATGAATTAATGTCTTTGGTTGTTCATAGATTATTCTTAACCTAAAGTACTACTTTAGTTTGATTTATTTGATTAATCAAGGTTTTAAGTTCATTATTTAAATTCATTAAGGATGAATGGTTTTGTTAAATTTAACTTAAGTTGTTTAATTATGTTTGAATTTCATTAAGTATTGATTTTCTTACAATTTTGATATTAGATTAAATTCTCGACTTAGAAAGTTTTAGAATTACCCTAAGTTTTTGATGTTTATTTCAGATTGGTTCAATTTATTTGTGATTTAATGAATTAATGATTATTCTTAATTATTATGTAGTTCATATTGACCTAGAGATTTGGAAATTCAAGAATTCCAAATTTATAGACTAATTTGGTTTCAGATAATTATGACAAGTGGGGTTTTATACCAATTTTATGTTCCTAAAGTTTCAGTTTAATTAGAAATGTAATTAGGGTGTAATTAAGGTTTTAATTATTTTATTAAAACCTAAATTAAGATTAAATTATTAAGATTAATTGAAAGATTTTAGTTTTTACATATTCTACACTGAAATACCTATCCAATGAGGGTTAATTTATAATTTTCTGTTAACTGGTTGATTTATTATGATTTAATTAAGTTCAAGTGATTTAATTGAATTAGTTAATTCTTTTAATTATCAAATTAAGTTAATTAAGTTCATATTAGGTTTATATTAGTTTAATTAAGTTGAATTATTATTCTGATGTTCATTATTTTGATTTAAGATTATTAAATTAAAATTTTATAATTATTTTATTAAAGGTAATTAATTTATTTAATTTAAGGGTTAACTTACATAAAATTTTGATTTCATTTTATTTCAGAATTAAATCCCAAAATTTACCTAAGGTATGTTGTAATCTTAATTTCATTTCCCCAAAGTTTCAAATTAATTGAATTTTTAATTTAAGAGTAATTAAGGTTTAATATTTTTCAATTAAACCTAAATTAAGGAAAACCTATCTAATAAAATTTGGGGATTTTAATTTCAATGGATTCCTCTCATCCAGACGAATCCATAGAGCTTTTATTTATATTTTTCTTATTTTTCTTTGATTTGTTATAATTTTTTGAAATTTTCTAAATTTTTTAAATTCCTTAAATCTTGCTTAACGGTTTTTAACGATTTTTTTTAGTTACGGGTCCCACGTGTTTTAACTAAAACGGGCGGGATTAGCTTTGGACCGTCCGAGATCAACGGGTCTCGCAGATCCGCGGTTCCGCGATTAAGACGCATGTCGCGTGGAAGATCCCGCGACGATCTACCGACAGGATCGACGGTCCATATCATTCCCTCACGATTCTAAAAGGGATTTATTCAAATGCCTAGATCTGGACCGTCTCTTTTTAAAAGAAACGACGGTCATTTCAGATCTCTCCCGAGGGAGGGGACCGTCAACTTGTTTTGGTAATAACTTTTGATATACTTAACCAAATTGGATAATTTAAAGTGCTACATGATCGTTGAAAGATCCTATTTCTATCCATAAGGCTTGTTCTCACCAAAGAACACACATTGTAGGTATACGACCATGGCCGAAAGCTTTGAAGAAAGAGGGGGTGTCAATAATGGCGTACCTTGATTTAGGGGATCTCAAAGGCTGGAATCAATTGAAGTAGCTTCTATTCTTCAAAATAAAGGCTATCTTCAAAGGAATTGAGAGAATTCCTTGTGATTTGATCACTAGCCCAAGCTTTGGATCCAAATTTGGTTTGATGTATTCAATGGTTGAGAGCACTTGGAGGGTGGGGAGAGTTTGTTTGGCTTCGGTTTGGTATCGATGGTGTATGAGAGCTTTTTTTTTTCCTTGAGAGATATGTTATTTCCTTCATGGCATGCTCTTTCTTTTTTTTAATTTTTTTTTATTATCTTTCTCCATGATTGGCCTTTTTTTATGCTTGATTACCTGATTTAGTTGAAATTAGCCACCTCTAAAGAGATGGTTTTTTTTTTTGTCTTGGGGTAGGTGATGTGGGATGAGGACAAAGAGAAATTTTCCTCTCTTTATCCTTTTTTTTATTTTGTTATTTGATTTATTAATTAAAGAGATTAATTAACTTATTAATGGTGTTTAAGATGATTAATCTCTTATGCACATTCATTGGTTAAGATGGTTTTGAATTTTCATACTTTTATGTTTTTTTAACTCACTTAACCCAAATTGGGTTAAGTTGAGTCTTTATTATGGGTCAAATGACCCATTTGACCTAAACACACCCAATAGGGAGTTATGCCCTATTATCATTCCCATATGATTTAGTTTGATGTTATTTTGATTTTTCTTCAATTTGAGTTCAATGTATTTTATTTAAGTTATTTTGTTTTAAGGAATTTAATTTACTTAATCTAAGCCTTAAAGAACTCAAATTTATTATTATAATTAAAACTATTTAATTAAATTTTAGAAATATTTTTTTTTGGTGATTTTATTTAGTCAAATTTTAGTGGGTTGACTGGGCCATAAGTCAATTCTAGGTTAACTAGGGTTGACTTTAAGTTTGACTTTAATCTTTCTGGATTGATGATTATTGATTATTAAGTTGATTGATTTTGAATTTGGATGCTTGGTTGATCTACCAAGATAAATAGGTTAGATATAACCCAAGGTGAATTATCTAGTCACTAGCATGTCCTAAGCATGATAAATTAACCTCATCCAAAAATGAGGTCAACAAATGGACCAATATGTGTAGTTACATAAGACATATTGAGTTGACAATTGATCAACATACAAGTATAAGCAGGGGTTCCAATTCATAATTTTGTTTTTTTGATTTAGATTTATTTTGATTTTGATTATGAAAGATAGTATATGTACCTATCTTTGTTTTGGAGTGTGATTCATTCTTAGAAACTTAACTTTCATTAAGTTCTAGGATGAAGAAGAAGTTATTAAGAATAAGCCCAAAGATTGGTCTAATCCAATCCATTATGCTCAAGGAAAATGCCTTGGGGACTTACTTTTCTTAAGAGTAGTGGTGATTCATGTGATTAGCTAATAAGATGCTAAGTGATCCATCCTAGTTAGCTGAAGAGAGGAGAGGGGCCTTTAAATAACTTGATCCAAACCTCAAAAGGTATGCTGGGGAGAAGAGGCTTGAAATGCTTGATCCTACTCCACATTATTTGACTACAAAGGAGTCACATGGACTTGATCCTATTTAGATAGTTCAAAGAAATGGTATTCTACTAGCAAAATGAAATAAGCTTTTGCATAAAACTAAGAAATTTTTTCAAATAAATCCAAAATGAAAGATCTTGGGAATGATTCAATTATGTTACAAATTCATCGAGATCGTTCTCATGATATTTGATTTATCACAAAGGCATATATTGATAAAGTGCTTAGGATTTGACAAAATTATGCACGGAGATACACCCATTTCTAAAGATGATAAATTCAATTTGCTTCAATGTCCAAGAAATGAACTTGAAAAGAAATAGATGAAAAGGATCCCTTATGTATCTACAGTAGGGACTCTTATGTATGTTCAAGTTTGTACACATCCGGACATTGCGTACATTAAATGCTTGGCAGATATTTAAGTAACCCATGAATTGATCATTGGAAAGCAGTGAAACGGGTTATGTGGTATGGGTACTCCGATTCTGATTTTGATGGTTCCCTCGATAGTAGAAGATTCACTTCATGTTATATTTTCTTATTAGCTGGATGAGTTATATCTTGAAAAAGTACTAAATAATGACTCATAGCTTCTTCTACTATAGCGAATTTATAGCTTATTATGAGGCATTAAATCAAGAAATATGTAAAATTTTATCACTAAGCTAAATATTTTTTGATGGAATGAGAGACCATTAAAAATAAATTGTGATAATAGTCACGAGTTGTATTCAAAGAATGTGAGAAAAAATTAAAGCATATTGAAAAATTTCTTTTTTAAAAGAAAGAGTTGAGTTCTCAAACATATATTGAACGATTACAAATTTTATGATTGGATCATGTACAAAAAATTTAACACTTAAAGTATTTCATGAATATGTGGCTCATAGAGTGGTTTACTTTAATGATATACAAGATAGTGAGAGTTTACTTATGACAATGATTGTAAATATATTTTTATCGAATAACGATTATTATTATCTTATAATTAAAAACTCTGAAATAAAGTTATGTACTTTCAATTGCAATTTAGCATAAAAAATGAAACTATATTTATAATTCTTTTGAGTTATAATATAAGATAAGCTGAAAATAGGCATGATATATGATCACATTATATGAAATTTCCATGTTACACATATATACCGATCTGTCATTAATCATATTGATTTAGTGATCATTGGGTCTTATTATAGAAAATTATAACAAAGATCACTTTAATTTTATGTCAATATGATTAATGAATCAGATTGGCTAAATATATTCTTCTTTGAAAATAGCAAATATTAATCTCTTAAAATATTTAATAATGTATAATTGTCAAACAATATATGTGGCTGCGAGATTTTGGAATTTTAAATGTGGGCTCACATATAAATTTAATTATATATTAGATATTATTTTATTTTTAAGCCTATTAATTTTGATCAAATAAATATTAATAATTTTATTTGAGGTATCTTGTTAATTTTGTATGGAATTATCACTCGAGATCGGACATTTTATTTTATTTTTGATGGGTGAATAAAATAAAATGCACTCAAGTATAAATAGGTCATAGTCCTAATTCTAAATGGTGGGTTCTTATTTTTCTCACATATCATCTAGAGTGAAAATAAGGCTCTCCTCTATCTCTCTCTCTCTCTCAAGAACACTCTTTTTAAGATCACAATATTCCATGGATTCATGCCAAAATTCTCAATATCTCTTCCATAGATTCGATAAGCTATTAAATCTTCTTAATGATTTGGCATGAGATTCGGGCTAGATAAATTTATTTTTATCTTATGATATTTTCAAGAGAAATATCTTAGAAAAAGATACCAATACAAAATCACCCACGCTATATTCCTTAAAAATTTTTTGCTCTTTTATCCAATTTACTTAGCATTTTATATTTATAATTACTTATGTCTTCATGAAGGCTATGAAAATCACATGCAAATGTATATGTTAAATTAGAAATAATAATAGGCTAGATCAACATGTATCTTAGATTGTACCCATAAACTATCTCAAAATATGATTTGTGGGTTGATTTAAAATGGTATTATTTTAAGAAAATTTAGATTTAGGTAAAGTTAAATTTCAATTTTCTAAGTTCTTTCTAACTAAACATCTCAATAAGTTTTCTACGGTTTATTGACTATATTTGTTTATTTATTGATATATGGATGAAATACAAAGAAGAATTTCATTTCTCATTAATTTTCATATAGCTTTTCAAAAATAAGATACAAATTTAACATCTCTATCGAAATTATGCTTAAAATCTCATGTAACCCAACAATCTCTAAAGAATAACCTTGTATGTGATATGCATCATTTGATTTTAAACAAGATAAGAAATGCACCATCTTAAGACTGCACCATAAACTATCTCAAGCTCATTTATTCATAGAAAATCATTATTTTTTTAATTCACTTTGAGTCAAAGATGGGCATTATTTGAATAATTATATATTTGATTTAAAATTATAAGATTTACATACATATCACACAATTTTTGTATATTTATATATCTAGCACCTATAGATTGATATTTTTATATTTACATTTCTAACAAATATGTCTATGAATAAAAAGTTCGCTAAACTTATTCTAACTATTATCTAATTTATTTCATTTATACTATTTTAATTAATAAAATTTTCATATATGCTTAAGAAATGAAGCTTTCATTGGTTATTTGATATGAAATAAAATTATGATGCTAATTTAATTTAACTAAGTTGATTCAAGTCTAACAAAATATCCTTTTAATATTAAGTATGTCAAAGCTTTTAATGAGAGTTCCTTTTTATAAGAATAATTACATAACATCTAAAAGATATTATTATGCTAGAAAACCAGGTAGAGTGAAAGTTTACTTTAGCCTTATTATGAAATTTCAATAATGTATTTAAAGAGTGAATATGAAAACTCAAAAAATTTTACGAAAAAAGAGGGAAAAATCATGCTAGCCCAAGAAGAATCTTATGTATTTGTTTGACAAAATTTCCGATAATGGGATTACAAAATTATACATATGAAATGAGAATCTAATCAAAGATAATAGTCACTCTTGTAGAAAGTGGTAGTAGGATGATGAACAAAGATGGATCAATGGGTCATCATGATGATCATCGCGAAATGGCAAGGATCGAAGGCGGTTGACGGCGGGGCATGTTTGACAATGGTGGCACAATTGTGCTTGAGGATTTTCAAGCTTTAGCTCTCTCCTCTTTCTCATATGAAAAATGAGCTATTTATAGATTATGAGTGGTGTCTCTGAAATACATAAAAAAATCGAACCACTCTCTCCGGACTCAAAATGATTCCTTTGATCATTATATGTATTTTAAGTATTTGAATGCTCAAATGAAGTCAGAATTATGAGATCTTGGGCTCGTTAGATCTCCATCGACGCCGATTGACTATAAACACTCCATGTTTGAGCATTATTTAGAGATTTAACTATCCCAAAGTTTCCAATGATATTTGGTGTGATCTAATTTCAACTTGACATCAAGATTCGTGCACTAGTAGTATTTAAGTGTCATATGCTGTTCCTCCTATTTTTGGATGACATTATTTCAATCATCCAAAACTATATACGTCAAATACTTGAAAATATATTCTTCAATGAAATTTGCGGGTTCATCAACCATATATTTTGAGAGAATAGATCTTCATGAGAGCGCAAGATTATGATCAGGAAGCAGAATAGGGAGACGCGCTGCAAGATTGAGTTATGACCCATTGGAAACATTTTTGCTGCGTGCGGGCTGTGGTTCGAGTGCCAATACTGGTTTGGTTAATTCCTAAATCAGGCTTCTATAGGATAGGTCGAATCTTGTTCATGTTACGGGTCCAATGGCAAGCGGGTCGCATGAACGATGGACATGGTTAGTGGGCTTAGCGGACCGGAGTCCCCCACATCGTGAGAGGAGCTGAGAGGGTTTTTCCATTTTTGTTTGCTGCCCATTTTGATTTTTATTTTTCAATTGACATTTTGCCTATGAGGTCTATAAACCCTAGGGCCAAGAGAAGTCACACTCTTATATGCTTGAGTATCTCTTCTTCTTAAGAGGAGGTCGTCGAGATCAAGGTCCAGTCACATGTGACAGGCTCCAATTTTCCTCGAAAGAGGTGCCTCGTGACCGAGGATCAAGACATATAGTTCATACCTGTTCCCTCGAAAGAGGTGTAACTGACGACCGGGTTCTGAGGCGATCAAGACCCATAGTTTATACTGCAGTTTCCCTCGAAGAGGTGTCAACTGACCTCGTGACATGATGATCAAGGCGTAGTTCATACGACAAGGCTCCGCCTGAAAGAAGTGTCAATGACCTCGACACCGAGGAGAGCAGGTAGTTCATCTGGCGGCATTTTCCCTCGAAAGAGGCATCAACCGCCTTTCGGTCCGTGGGTTGAGGAGATCATCATCGACGATAACCGGAGATTGGTGACAGATGCCCGACGACGGCCGGTGATAGTGGTCGTGATGATCGGCGGATGGTCAAGCATGGCTCTGGTCAGGGTACGGCAGCCGAGAGATGGTGATGACCAGCGGCGGGCGAATGGCGCGGCGGTAGAATGGTGATGACCTAATGACCGGCGATGATGGTCGACCGGCCTGGTGGGCGCATGGTGGTGATTTTGACCTATCAGGTTGTCATAGTGTGACTCAATGATAACATGTATGAAAGAGGTTGAATTAATCTGCGGGATTTTGACTCATCCGAGATTGTTTGTCGAGTGTTAAATGATGTTAACTTATGTGAAAAGCTGAAGTCCACCAAGGACCTTTTGCCCTATCTATGTTGTTGTTTGTCAAAGTGTGACGCAATATGGAAGAGGTTGAATTAAATCTGCGAGAATTTTGACCCATCCGGTTGTTGTCGAGTACCCGACGCGTGAACTTGTATGGAAGAGGTCGAATTGAAGCCGAGAATTTTGACCCATCCGAGGTTGTTTGTCGGTGCCCATGACGTTAACTGGAGGAGGTTGAATTAAATCCTGAGGATTTTACCCATCCGGGTTGTTGTCGAGTGTTAGGCGACGTTAACTAAAGAGGTCAATTGAATCCGAGAATTTTGACCCATCGAGGTTGCTTGTCGAGTACCGATGACGCGTTAACTGTGGAAGTGGTCGTGGGAAGTCCACCAAGGACCTTTTGACCTATCCTAGGTATCAGTCAAAGTTTTACTTAACTTTTTACCTGTATGGAAGAGGTTCGATCAAGTCCCCTTGGGATTGATCATGCCAGATTGAGATACAACATGAGTTATATATTTCTCAAGTAGGAGGATTAAATGAAGAAGAAACAACCTTGTAAGAAAAAGCTATAAACTCATTACTTTTGAGAATGTTGGTGATACAATATTGTCACAAGATAACTTAACAAAAGGGATGAGATACATTTTTAGAGAGAGTTAACAAAAGACAAGAGGTGGAGATGAAAAGATAAACGGGGTAAATTAAAGGCTACAATATTTATGCACCAAGGATTACATATATCACTTTTTAGAGACCCTCCATGTTCCAAGTTTTAGGAAGATTTTTCTCTCGATCTTTGGTCATAGCTTGACGGTTGGTCATCTAATGAAGTAAAAGTCTTTACAAGCAAAGCCCTCGAGGTACTTCTTTATCTTGAAGATTAAAATTCTCGATGTTGAAGATCACCGAAGGGCGTGGTCGAGCTTGTGTGAGGTAACATGATCGTGCTATTTGTTGATTTCCACAGACCACTCCAACCCCAATGGAGGTTTGAAATTTCATCTTAAGATGAGGCACCGAGGTGACAGTACCAAAGATTGATTGGAGGAGTCTTCCAAAGATAGCGTATGAATTTGACTTGACCACTATGAATTGAAGTGAGTGACTTGTTGAGAAATTCTGAGAACAACGGAAGGGTGATTGTCCCCTCCACTGCATGGTGATTATCAAACCCATATAATGGTCCGCAAATGGTTGAAGTTTTTCCTAACGCCCATGCTAAGAAAGATGGAGTAAAATAAAACATCAACGAGACACCCATTATCAATCAAAATTCTCTTAACAATATAACAGGGGTCACCAATCCCCGCACTGATGATAAGAGGATATTGATGCGAACTTGGACTCCTTCCAAGTCCGAGTCATTAAAAGTGATGGGATGAATAAAAGATTTTTTTAACTCACTCTTCAAAGGTGTCAATGAAGACTTGATTGATAGTAGTTCACTTGCAATCATTTCAATTTCTCCAACTATTTGGCATCTATTGTGTTATTTGATGATTGTCCCGGTTGCCCCCCAATTGGAGATATGTTTGCTTGAGTTGGTTGGTTTTGCATAAATTGACGTAGATATCCCTGTTGAATGAGCCTCTCAATCTCTTCTTTAAGTTGTTTATACTGTAAGTATCCATGACTGATGGAAGTGATATTGCTACTGGTTTTCCAAATTTGATTTCAGGATGTGGCCACTTGATGGTCTCTTCATCTAGAATGGCCAAGACGTTAACACGATATGCAGCGCGTATTCCAATTGATGTGAGGGCCGTGGGAGAGATCATGACCGTCGCTTCTTATGATGGGATTGTTGATGCGGTTTTCTAGAATACTTACTTTTCCTATGGATTATTCAAATTATTTTCGATGGGCATTAATAGCCTCATCAGCAGAAATCTGTGCTTCCACACGGTGAACCAAGTCGGCATACGAGACTGATCTCACAGTGACGAGTAAAGGCCCAGACGAGTCTCCAAGAAAACTCCTCTTGTAATTCGGTCTACCCCAGTATTTGGCGAAGCTTCTAAGGAGAATCTCAAGTATTCTTTAAGTGATTCACCCTCATTTTGATGAATGCCAGAGATGGGAGAAATCTTAATGATCCTTCTCGCTTTGCAATGAACTGTTTCTACAAAAAATCTTGCATGGTATAAAGGTATGGATGGATTCCCTTGGAGGAGTAGAACCAAGTGCGAGCTTGTCCCTTGAGGGTGCGGAAAGACGACAAAGCAAAAGAGCTCGTTGGATATGCATGATGGTCCTGTAATGGTCGATATGTTCATATGGGTCAGTTGCCCCATCATAGGAATCAATGCTCGGAAACCTACACGGAATAGATATTGAAGAATAGCTTCAGCTAAAGGTGAAGACTCATAGCGCGTGAAGGGAGGATGATTTCTGTCTTCAAGGTAAAATTCATCTTGCATTAAGTGTCATAACTCTACACATATGACATGATGAGTGGGGTCAACAGGACGAGAATGTGTCAAGCTACCAACAATAAATGGTGGATTAGTAGTCGGTTGAGCTGCACGTGATGGATGAGTAGAACTAGCATCGAGATCGATCACGGTCTACGGAGGAACTTGATGTCAAGGAGATTAGCATTTTGACCTCCCCATGTCGATCTTGGGGGAGATGTGTTTACGATAGTAGTTGTTGTGTTCCTCGTAAAAGTCGGATCATCTCATTTTAAGACTCTTCCATTCGACGGACACGATCTTCTAAAGAGATTCCTGTCACGCCTTCACCCAAACAGTCGCATAAGTGAAAGCTTGGCGTCCTTGGTTGATTGGTTTGAGTGGCAGTTGGAGCGAGGCTTCGTTATTACAGTATGCCTATTGGCCATAACGAGTGTTCACGTATTGAAGGGTTATCTTCCCAGACGGCAAACTATCTAGAAAACCATTGTGATAGAGTGAAAGTTCACTTATTGTTATGAAATTCACACACGGTATTTAAAGAGTGAACAAGAAAACTACTTTTACATGAAAAATCTCGAAAAAAGGAAATACCACCGGAACTAGCCAAGTAATCTTCCACTATGTATTTGTTTCAAAGTACAAAATTTCCGATAACGGATTACAAAATTGTACATGAGAAGGGCTGACAATGAGAATCGATAATCGATAATATTAATGCGTTCAGTTATAACATTCTTGGTAGCGAGATGATGATGAACAAGGATCGTCGGCGATGAAGGTCGTCATGATGGTGGACGAGATTCAAGGATAGCGGCGCGGACGGCGGTGGTTGACAACCGTCAGTGTGTGTCTTGGAGGATTTTGCTTTAGAGCTCTCTCTCTCTTCTTGGGCTCCCCTATGAAGAATGAGGCTATTTATGGTGGGTCTCAGAAATACATGGAAAATCAACCACTCCTCCATCGGACGGCTCAAAATGATTCCTTTGATCATTTGATGTATTTTAAGTATTTAAATGCTCAAATGAAGTCAGAATTATGAGATCTTGGGCTCGTTAGATCCGGCTCGTTGAGACACTCGATTTGACTATAAACTCCATGTTTGAGAGCTATTTAGGGATTTAACTGATATCCCAAAATTTCTAAGGATATTTTAAGTGCTTGATCTCGCCGGTTTCAACTTGATCACTTGCTTTTAATATCATTCGTTTAGTAGTATTTTAAGTGTCATATCAATATATATTCATAAAATTATCATACATTTCATCTTTTATGAACTATTGAATTCATATGTTGTCATGATTAAATTATTAAGAATTTAATCAAATTTTTAAAAAAATATAATTGAGATTTTATTATGAATATCAATATTTATATAAGAATTAAGAAAATGAATGCAAAATCAAATTAATTTTATAAACAAAAGTTTTTAAATATTACATTAACAATTATTTATTGTTCTGAAAGATTTATATACAATAAATTTTTTTTATATATTTATATATCTAATGCCTAAAATTAACTGTTATAAATATAGTCTTTTCTATGCATTAAAATTTATATTTTATTTTAAAAAGTAAATGATAATAATATTTTTAATGTATTATTAAAATTTTAAGTATTATTAAGATAAATATTAAATATATAAATACATACCAATTATATGTAAGTGAATGCTTTTTTTATTATTGTTTTTTATTCCAGCAAAAAAAAGACGGGCGGCGGCGAATCTAAATGATTTTGGTAGTTGTTGAAAGTGTATTTTTATATACATAATATATATTTAATAAGTTAAATTTAAAACCTCTTGATTGAAATTCATAACTCTGAAGCTGAACAATGGGCTGCGACGATCCTGAAACAAGTGATATTATTTAATTTATTTTAAAATGATCATTATGTTTATATAATCATGCAAAAGTGATATTATTTAAATTATAAAATAAAATTATCAAATTTGAAATCAACCTTAATTTTTTTATTTTTATAAAGATATTCTGATCATAATTTTAACCAAGATGAATTTTGAAGTATTTATATATACTATTAAATGATTGTAATATAATGTATGAATAATTAATATTAGATTTATTTTAAAGGAAATAAAAGGCTTTAAAATTATCCTCCTCAATATTTTTTTGCGATGATTATCTGATATAAATTTTTTGTATTTTCATAAAGACTCCCTAATGATACTCTCTATTTATTTTTATTAAATTAGAGGAGTAAAAGAAGGTGAATCATTTCTTTTTTAAATTTGTATTTAACCATTAATGAACTATAAATATGTAATCATCAGTTTGATAGCATGTATTATACAGATAAAAAAAAAAACAAATTAAATAAAAATTAGTAAAATAATCATTCGAAATAAAATTAAAATTGTTAAAATAATCAAAAATAAACTTAAGCTGAATTCAAAAGCTTGTTTAAAAATATCGCTTTTTCTTAAACTTGTTAGTCAACAATTTTTTTCTAAAAGATGAATTGTTCTTTCACAAAAAAAAAAAAAAAATGGTGGATTGCTTAATAAACTTTTTATTTAAAAATAGAAAAAAAAAAAATAACTTTTTTTTTGGAATAAAAGTACCTTTTCAAATATTCATAAATATCACAGATAAAACCAATGACTCATAGTCCTTTAAATCTTGAGCTATGATTTATCGATAAGTATCTTAGGATAAGGTACACATATGCTTATTATTAAAAATAAATATTATAAATATTTGTTGAATGCATCAATAATATATATTTAAAAAAATAAAAGTATATTATAATAATTACATAAATTAAATAAATAGAAAATACACAAATTTATCTGATAAAACAATTACTTTAATTTTTCCAAAATAATATTTATAATATTTTAAAGAATATTAATTATTATCGGGAAATCAATTGCCAGTAAAGAGAATTGTTAGTTCATCCCAATTTTGAAATATTTCTTCAAATATATATCAGGGACAAGTTGAATTTTTTAGTAACAATAAATATAATTAAAACAAATAAGAATTAAAAAAAAATTACATATATAAGTTGTTGGGGACTGTTTGGAATTATTTTTTATTTTCTTAAAAAATATATTTGTTGTTATGTTGGGACTTTCTTGTAATTGAAATAATTGAAGATTTGATATATAAGATAAGCACAATAAATAAATATGTTTAAAAAAAATAAAAAATGATGTCAAATTGGTCCTCATATATAATGCTATTTTGCACGTTTTATCTTTAAATATCTTTTATTACTACTGAAAAATAAAATTTCAATATGTGTATTCCTCAATTATATTGGTGCCATTTGGTTGATTAATTTTCATAATTTTATTCTCACAAAAAAAAAAAAAATCAATAGACAAAAATAGCATCAATAAGAGAACATGTAAATCTAAGATAATGATTCCAAAGTTCTGAATTAGAATATAATCTTGATCATCTAGAAAAAAAAAATTAAATTGGTTAAAGAAGTATATTAAAATGTCTCCACATCATATTAAAATTTTTTGTTGAAGAAGTATATTAAAACAATCAATTTTAAATGAAATAACTCTCAATATTTAGTCAAAACTTTAGAATTGTTATTGAATAAGTTTGATTTAAAATATTTATTATTTAATAATCATGATTTGTTCAAACCTTCACATTTAAACCGTCATTTAGTAGCTCCAACTCGAAGTCTTCTTCTTCTTCGCTCACCATTTGAGAAAGAAGTTAAACAGTGTATAGGTTGAAATTAATTTGAAGTTATGGGCATGGAAATTATAGAGGATTAAGTAAAAAAAAATTATTCTCCAAATTTCAAATCAATTCAGATGAGGAATGTGAGTTATAATCTAGAAGAGTTGTCATGATTTCTAAAATTTACGTTTAATATTTCTATCATTGTAGAAAAATCGTGAGTTTTGTGTTAGAATCAACTAAGGTGGTAAATACAGAAGTTATAGAGGATCGAGTCAGTATTTTGAAAATACCAAGACCAAATGAGTCTATGGAAATGAGAGATTATGGTGAATATGTGAGAGATGCTTTTTTTGGATTCAGTTAAATGTTTCTCACGTTGTAAGCATTATTCTTTCATCAAAATTGACAAAGGTACAAAAGAATTGAAGTTGTAGATGACTGAGCTAGCTTTTCAATAATTATGATCAAATGATGCTCATAAGAAAATAAACCATTTATACCTAAACTAGTTAGAAGGCATCATCATTTTTTTTTTTTTTTTTGAAGTTCAAATTAAAGACTACTATTGAATTCACTTAAAAACATCTTATCTTTGTGCAACCTGATTAGAAATACATAACTTATAACGTAGCATTGAAAGGGACTGCCCATTTTACAAGATCAAAGTTCAAATTTGATGTGGGTGTTATGAAATTTATGATGTATAATGGTAATGATAGTCAAAATTGACAATTAAGCACTTACATGTTTTAGTCATGAACTTAGCTCAAAATATTGCTCATATATTAGACAGCTCAAATTTTCACTAATTACGATGATTTTAACCACTTCTAGAAGTATATACAATAGTTATTAAATTGTTGAATATAATAGCGTTGAAATCATTATCAGATATTTAGTATTGATTAAAATCTATATGCTAAAAGCAATGAAATCAAGCCTCAAATTTGATGTGGGCTTGAGCGAAGATGATGATAAGGAGGCGAATGAAAAGGGTGTGGAACTCAAGCAATGTGAGAAGGTAGCTTCTTAATCGAAGTTAATCCAATTTTAATTTATTTATTGCCTACATATGTATATATATATATATATATTACTTTTCAATAATATCATTTTAATAAAATTACTTTACTTTAATTTTAAATTAATAATTTTGGCCATTTGGCACTCAGTAGTGATCAAAATCGGTTTGATCTAAAAAATTTTCATAATGAAAAATGAATTTAATTCACTATAATAACCTAATGGTAGCAGTTTTATCAATTCTCATTGACAAAAAAAAAAAAAAAAAATGCTGCTGTAGATTTTTTTTTTTTTAAAAATTTCCTATTCACTACAAGAACATAAATTCATAAATCTTGTAATAAGTTAATGTGCATGAAAGTAGATTTCATTTAAGCAATAAAGTAATTGGACAATATCGATGTTTACGTATGTATTACAACCTCCATTTATATCTGACCCGACGGTACTAAAATTCTGCCACCTTAAGCATTATCTTTCACATAATCTTAACTTTTTAGATGATCATAAACAATCTTAATGAAAGATATATTTTATGGCTTTCAAAAATAATCAAATTTGGCTAAATTATCTTTTTTTTATTTATTATTTTAATAAAATAAAATCTTATAATAATATTTATGCTCAAAGCATTTACTAAATATGTTATATTTTTTATAAATAAATCTCAATTTTGTAAGCATTACTAAAAAAAATCTTAATAAGCTAAAAAAATCTATTAATGAACTCATTTATTCAATGAAATGTATGACAAAAATGGAATATTTTTTAAAAATTTTATTTACTATTTAGATCATAATGATCTTAAATAGCGTGCTAACCAGATTTGTAGAATAAAGTTCACTTTGTTTGGAATCAACGCCCTGTTTGAAGAAGAATGAAACTGAGGATGTGGAAAACTCAATAGGGGAAAAATCCGCGAGGCTAGCCATTAAAATCTTCCACTATATCTATTTTGAGTACAAAGTTTTCGATATGGATTACATAATTGTATATATGAGAAAGCGTGGAATCCCGTAAATATACACGTGGCGATGGTTAGCTATAACGGTTGTTGGTGATTGTTGGTGATGGTGAACACGCAGTTAATGGATGGATGACCGTGAGATGGCCACAACGATGGCCGGTGAGTGTAGTGGTGACCGCGTGGTCGATCGATGATGATGTCGATGGTGGTGATGATGCAATGGTTGGTAGCGGCGAGTGATGGTGGCCAGCGAGCGCGTGGATGTCAGCGGTGGCGGTGACGGCGGTGGTTGATAGCATAATGATTGGGTAAAACGGCGGCGGGCGGCGATAAAGCGTGACAGCAGCGGTGGTCGATGAGCGGTAACAGTGGTCAACGGTAATTGCGGTGGCGAGGGCGGTATGGCCGATGGCACATGGCGGTGGTTACGGCCAAACGATGATAATTCGGCCGTGGTTTACGATCATGCTTGGAGAATCTTCAAGCGCTTCTCTTCCTTCCTCCCTCATGTGAAGAATGAGAGTTATTTATAGAGATGAGTGATGTTTATGTAAATACATGCAAAATCAAAACCACTCCATCGACGGAAATGATTCCCATCGTCGATGTATTTTAAGTATTTGAATGCTAATGAAGTCGAATTAGGAGATCTTAGGCTTGTTAGATCCCGTCAAGGCCGATTTGACTATAAACACTCCATATTTAGGAATCGGCGATAAAATTATATTTTAAGCGCTTGATCTGGGTTAGTTTTGACTCAGAATCAGATTGCTTTCGACATCAAGATTCGTGCTTCGATTAGCAAAATTTTTAGTGTCATATGAGTTGCCCCCCTATTTTTGGATGACATTACTTATTTCATCCAAAAATATATTAAATTTTTTTAAAAAAAATAAAATAACTTGTTATTATGATTTGTAATTACATATGTTATATGTATTAATTTATTTATTAACTAATTAATTATCAATATTTATTTATTTCATTATATATATATATATATATATATATATATATATATATATATATATATATATATATATATATATATATATATATTATTTTATATCTGGGCATTTAGTCTTAAAAATGTCATAATGAGAGATTTTTTTTAATTAAATGACATAATGAAGATGGATTTTTTTAATTAAATGTCATAATAAGGAGAATTTTTTTTTTTTAAATGTCATAATGAAAAGAAGGTTTTTTTTCTAATTAAATGTCATAATGAGGAGATGTATTTTTTTTTAATTAAATGTCATAATAAGAAGAGAGTTTTTTTTTTTTTTTAAATAAATGTCATAATGAGGAGAGGATTTTTTTTAATTAAATGTCATAATGAGGAGATGGGTTTTTTTTTTAAAATTTATTCTCTCTTTCCCCCTGCAATGGATCTATAAAACCCTATGGTCAAGTAAGGAGACACTCCCATATATCTAGTGTTCTTCTGCGTTGGATGAGAAATTATCTAAGTTCAAGAGAGTAAAAAAAATTTTTTTTTCTTTCTTTTGTTAGCAAAGCTCTAGAAGAAGGTCATTCGCTGCTTCATAGCTCATAGGCACTCGGTTTTCCCTCAAAAGAAACCGTCCCTCGCCGACCGGTAGAGAGATCAAGGCGTAGCTCATACGACGAAGCTCCGGTTTTCCCTCGAAAGAGGCATCAACTATCCTCGTCGGACCGACCGGGTTGGGAGGCGATCAAGGCCTGTAGTTCATAGGAGAGGCTCATTTTCCCTCGAAAGAGGCAACTATCTCGTCGACCGATAGGGTTTGGAGGCGATCTCAGAGCTCATACGACGGCTCCGCTTTTCCCTCAAAGAGGTGTCAATTGTCCTCGCCGAGATCAGGTTTGAGGCGATCAAGGCCCGTAGCTACCGCGAGCTCGATTTTCCCTCAAAGAGGCAACCGTCTCGCCTGACCGACCGGACGGAGGCGATCAAGGCCCGTAGTTCATACAGCGAGGCACCGGTTTTCCCTCGAAAGAGGCGTCAACTGTCCTCGTCGGACCGACCAGGTTTGGAGGTGTTCAAGGCCCATAGTTCATATGACGAGGCTCTTTCCCTCCAAACAGGCGTCAACTGTCCTCATCGGACCGACCGGGTTTGGAGGCGATCAAGACCCGTAGTTCATACGACGAGGCTTCGATTTTCCCTCGAGAGAGGCGTCAACTGTCCTCGTCGGACCGACCGGGTTTAAAGGCGATCAAGACCCATAGTTCATAGAAAATTGATTTTCTTGAAACTCCAATAGTTGACAATTGTCAAGGTGGTGGGGAAGCATTGATTAGAAATCATTCCTCAGAAAACTCATAATTTCTAGATAATTTCAGAGTGTCATTCTTCATGATATTACTGATGTTGACTTGTATAAGGGTATAATCAATCCCGAGATTTTGACCCATCCGAGGTTATTTGTCAAAGTTTTACTTGAAGACACTAACCTGTATGGAAGAGGTTGAATCGAATTCGTTGAGGATTTTTGATAAATCCGAGGTTGTTTATCAAAGTGTTATTTGATGACATTAACCTATATGGAAGAGGTTGAATCAAATCCATTGAGAATTTTTGACCCATCCGAGGTTGTTTGTCAAAGTGTTACTTGATGATGTTAACCTGTCTAGAAGAGGTTGAATCAAATTGCCGGATTTTGACCCATCCGAGGTTGTTTCAAAGTATTACTTGATGATGTTAACTGTATGGAAGAGGTCGAATCAAGATTTTTTTGGCCCATCGAGGTTGTTTGTCAAAGTGTTACTTGATGACGTTAACTCAGAGAAATTGAATTCTAAGAATTTGTGACATCCTGGTTGTTTGTCAAAGTATTACTTGATGACGAACATATACTAAGAGATGAATGAATTGCGAGATTTTGACTCATCCGGTCAAAGTGTTATGACGTTAACTATATAAGAGTCAAGAATCCGCCAAGATTTTGACCCATCCGAGTTGTTTGTCGCCTACATGTTAACTGGAGTAGGTGAAGTTTTCACCTATTCGAGGTTGTCATAGTCTTCACTGATGAAGTTAACTGCGGTAGAGTGCAGTTTTGACCTATCTCGAGGTTATTTGTCGAGTCTTCGCATTAAAGTGAGTAGGTCAAGTTTTGACCTATCGAGGTTGTTTGTCGAGTCTTCGCCGATGATTAACTGTGGAGTAGGTGCAAAGTTTTGACCTATCCGAGGTTGTTTGTCAGAGTCTTTGCTTTATGACATTAATCTGTGTGGAGTAGGTCTAAAGTTTTGACCTATCCGAGGTTGTTTGTCAGAGTCTTTGCTCGATGACGTTAACCTCGCGGGGAGTAGTAAGTTTTGACCAAGGGTTGTTTGTCGAGTCTTCGCCGATGACGTTAACTGTGGAGTAGGTCCAAGTTTTGACTATCCTAGATTGTTTGTCGAGTCTTCGCCGATGACCTTAACACGCGAGTAGGTAAAGTTTTGACCTATCGAGGTTGTTTGTCGAGTCGCCGATGGCGTTAACGTGTGGAGTAGGTCAAGTTTTGACCTATCCGGTTGTTTGTCAGTCTTCGCGATGACGTTAACTGTGGAGTAGTTTGAAGTTTTGACATATCCAAGGTTGTTTGTCGAAGTTCACTACGACGAACTCGTGTGGAAGGGGTCAAATCAAAATATTTGTAGCCAAAGTTCCTCCTTGACCTTTGCCTTTTCATGAGTATTACTAACTTGCTTCTAACCCGATAATCAGATATTAATATTGATTTGGATAATCTTTGAGATTAAAAGTTGTCCCCCGGTCTCCAGCAAAAGCTGAAGGATCGAAGTTTGATGGATCTTCATTCTTCTTATGTGTTCCTCGAGAGTAAGATTTTCTTCACCATATAAAGCTCAACATATACGATTGTCAACCATTGTGGAGATGTAAAGAGAATGTTTCATAGACGGCCAAACGGATAGAAAATCATAGGTAGAATAAAAGTTTACGCTTTAGCTTTGTTGTGGAATCGACACACACGGATGTTTGAAGAAGAAAACTCGATTTTACGTTGAAAACCCCGAGAGGGGGAAAAATCAGCCCATTAAAAGTCTTTCACCATGTATCTTCGAGTATAAAATTTTCCACACGGATTATGAATTATATGAGAAAGCGATAATGGAATCTGATCGTAATAATGATGCGCGACAGTGGTTGGCTATAGTTATGGGCGCTTGGTGATGGTGAACAACGACGACATTAGCCGATGGTGATGATGGCGAGATGGCTAATGAGCGATGAATCGGTGGTGATCGACGGCGGTGATACGATGATGATCGATGGTGTGGCGGTTGATGGCACGACCATGATGGTTACGGACCGGCGGATCGCATGGCGGTGCAGGTGACGACACGACGATATGACGACGACGACGATGATTATGGGCGCAATGGTGGGTGCAGGACCGGCCGACGGTGACCCGCGGCGTCCAACTTGACGGCGAGACCGGCGGTGGTCGATGGCAACAAATGGCGTAGCGCGAATGAGGTAGCGACCGCCGAGTTCGACGATCATGCTTGGAGAATCTTCAAGCCTTTTCTCTTTGCCGCTCCCTCATGTGAAGAATGAGAGTTATTTATAGATTAGAGGAGTGACGTTTATGTAAATACATGCAAAATCCAAACTACTCCATCGAGCTCGAAATGATTCATTCGATCATCTCATGTATTTTAAGTATTTGAATGCTCAAATGAAGTCAATTGAGATCTTTGTTAGATCCGGCTCGTCAAGACGCTCAATTTGACTATAAACACTCCATATTTTGGAGTCGACTGATATCGTAAATTTTTCAATTATATTTTAAGCGATGGTTATTCGTAATCGATTGCCGACATCAAGATTCGTTTGACAATAAATTTTTAATGTCATATCAAGAATTATTAATTTTTTTGGGATTTATATAATCTAGTTTATATCTACTTTATGCTTCAAAATTCAATATATATATATATATATATATATATATATTTTAAGTTAATTATTGAAAAATTATAGTTTAATAACAAAAATAAAAAAAAGTTTTAATTATTCAAATCTTTTTAGTTAAATTTGTCACAACGGGTGATCAAGTTGAAATCAACAACTGATTTTTAAATTACGCTTTATATCATCCGTGCATGAGATTCCTAGAAAGAAGAGAGTCATATATTGGGTAATTTAAGTATTAAGAGTAACTACTCTAGAATTGTTTTTTTTTTTTTGATATTTTTAATTTAATCATAAATTCATACATAATATAACATACGAGCGACTCAACCAAGACTCTTATTGAAAGTCAAAATTATCAATCACTGCTAAAGGACATTAGAATTGTTGATTATATGCTCAACCCTACCGATCGTTTGAATTGACAACGTAGAGTAGGGTTTTTTTTTTTTTTGGGACAAGAGAAGTTAGTTATTCACACCATATCATACGGGATTTTTTCAGAAAATTGTTCCTCGAATTATTATTTTGAAAAAAAAATAGAAATGATTAATATATAATTAAAAATATAAAAAATGAACTAAATTTAGAATTTTTTAAAATAAACATAATTATAAAATAGAAAATGATTAATAGATAATTAAAAATAAAAAAATCAAATAAATTTATAATTTTTTAAAATAAACATAATTATAAAATAAAAAGGAAACTACAATATAGATGTGATCATCTTCAATAATCTTTGAAAACCATTAATTAAATTTAATATATATATATATATATATTTTTTATATATTTATATCTATAATATCTAACTTTAAATATTCATTTAAATAATACCTAACTTTTTATCATAGTATTAAAAATATCAATAATATTATCATTTTTATTAAAGTAAAAAAAACTGTTTACATACATTTTATTGTGAATATAATACTTGAATATTATATAAATAAATATTAAAATTTAATTTTAATGATTTACATATGAATTCCCCATATTAGCCATGAACATGTGGCTTATTGCTAAAAAAATATATTTTTCTTACAATATAAAAATTCCAACCGCATATTTAATAAAATATTTCTCATCATTTTTATCAAAATTTAAACAGAAGTTTCCGAAAAAAAAAACAACGATTTGAGATTGAGGCAGCTAAGCACCCTTTGACGCATCGCTTGTAAAGCCAACGAAGTTTCTATTATCGGTGACTGTGAGCTGGAGCGATGGCTCCTCTGTCCTTCCATGAATTAATGCAGTGGCAAATGGAGGTTTGTGTGATTTAGATATTTCTTATGGGAAGGGGCTTAGCTATGATAGTGAAAGGGTTTACTATTTCATCAAAGAGATGAATTTTCTATTTTAACTTTTATTTCATGTTTCTTTTTTTTAAGCTTTATTTTGTACATACTTTCAATGAGTTGATTTAATAACATAAAATAATATATTTTTTAATAATAATTGTGTGTCAGATGAAAATGATTTGGTTAAAATCTATTCTTTCATAATTCAAAGACAATCCTAAAAAACTATTTTGATAATTAAATAATTGCAAGGATGAGCATTATTTGGATAAAATTTAAAGATTGAATCAAATTGATCTTAATTGATTTAGTCTTATTGTTAAAGCATTGGTTCAACTATTAGTTGTAATTTTAATATTAAAATTTTAGAAATCTTGATAGTTCCTTGTTGATATCTTCAATCAATATGGTTATTATCGAATCAATTATTTACACAGTAGAATTGTTAACCGTTTTTATAAAGCGAATATCTTTAAACAATTCAAATAATTTCATATAATAGATCTATTTGGAGCTATAATTTTGAAAAGTTGTAAAATTATTATAGAAAATAACTTTTAAAATTTATTATGTATTATAAATATTTTTCTTTTAAAAAATTCAAATAATTTTTCAATAATTACTATATTCTAACAGTTAATTCTCAAAATTAAACTTTTCAACACAATAAATGAAGAGGATATTAAGTATATAGAGTGCAGTATGGATTGTTATGTATTATTGTATATTATGTGTATATGATAAAAATATATGTATTGTATAATAATAATATCAATATGATGATCTGCTAGTAATAATTTCTCCATTAAATATATAATGATATATGTAGATAATAATATATTTAATAAATAATGTATGCTTTTTATATGTATAATGATTTAAGATTCTTGCTTGAAAAAAACTTTCATAAAATCTGTGGATTTCAATGTAAACAATTGAAAGTTAACTCTTAACAAATTTAATTTTTTTTAAATTTAAATATTAGGCGAATTTCTCGAGCTTCATTCAATATCATGCTCGCTTAATAAGTCGGCAAAGTCGGCAACTGAAAATGAAAAACATAGACGAACAAGTGACCAAATTAAAGCCTTTAGCTTTAAAGAAAGCATGTAGTTTATAAAGTTTTGTACTTATATGACTGAAGTTTGAAAAAAAGGTTGATCAAAATACTATTGAAAATATAAAGACTCATCAAAGATATCAAGGCATTTTTCCATATCCATTTAAAATTGTATTTTCATTCAAAAATCCTTTAAAATATTAAGAAGAGAAATTTAGCAAGAATTTTTTTTAAAGATCAACAGTAAATCGAAAATATATAGCTCGAATATTTAATAATAGAAAATTATTATTTTCTCTAATCAATGGCCCACATCCCTTGGAAAAAGATTCTATCCAAAGAAAAAAAATATAAGCACAATATTTTATTTATATTTACTTAAAATATTAAAATAGATGAAAACAGTTCGTGATAAATTAATAAATTTTATATTATATTCATTTGAAAGCAAATTTAAATTTAGGCAGGAACATAATGTGAATATATTTGTATATGTATTAAATTACATATAAAAGATATATTTTATTTTAAATTAGCTAACGTTCTTAGTTCTTTTAATATAATTTTAATTAAGATGTTATAAAAACAAATGTAAAGAATTATTAATATATAAACAAAATTCAATAATATATATATATATATATATATATATATATATATATATATATATATATATA